>OY390727.1:12983442-13186455 GCA_959613375.1 Heteropelma amictum
ACCCTCGCACGCGAATACACAGGGTGTACCGGAGAGCGAGACGTCGATCATTTTTTTTTTTTTTTCATTGTATTTTTTATGTGTATTTTTTTTACGAAGATGTATTTTTTGATCTCATGAAATCCTGACGAGTTGTTGATCGTCAAAGTTTGAACCTATCAGACGAGCGAATTTCATCCCTCCTATTTGGACGCAAATTATTGGTGTTCGATTCCAGGACACCTCGTATAAAGCGGGATTTTGCTTCGCTCGAACATGCTCGCACATCTTTACCGGCAATATAATTCGCGAGAGTATCACTCTGCCCCGTCGTCGAGCATTAAAAAATCCTCTCTCTCTCTTTCCGCAGAGACGAGATTCATCTCGTCTTCGATATAACGCTGGTCTTATCGATGCTTTTATGGTAATAGCACGCGAGTACATATATATACTCGTGCTTCTCAGATCCGTACCGATATTATAAATATTCAATAACGGCATTTCATCTCAAGTATATACAGATGTATCAATAATCAAAAGAATAAACATGAGGACGTAATCCGGATGGCTTTGGACGTTTGAAAACATCGCGATACGACTTTAAGATTGTTCGCACTGTCGCATTGCGAGTGTAAAGAGCGCCGGCGATGTAAAAAAAAACGTATAAAGTGCCAGGAGAGAAATCGAGAATTTCCAAGCTCTCACTGAGTTTTTGAATCGCGAGGCGGTGAAATTCGTTTCTTCCTTCGTTTTTTCCCCACCGTCGTTCTTCGTGCTGTTTTTTTCAACAAAGATTCGAAATTCAATCGTCCTTTGATCGTGGACAAAAAAAAAAGAAGAAGAATTTACGTTGCACTTTATCCGAATGAGAATGCCCCATATGTGCAAGGGTGTCTGAGGCATAATTGCATTCTCGAGATAATCGAGCTGGAGCGTTGGTCATTGTGCGTAAGTCACTGGCCAATGCTGTGTACCAACATTGTGTAGTATGTACATATTACATATACATATTATGTACGAGTATATACATGGATAATGTATCTACGTCGTAAGTGCAATCCCATCGAGCAATGTTTCACCGCTGCGTGGTAAAACACATTCTAACGTAGTTTTACTCTCTATGGTCCATGTGGTTCGCACATACAACCGTGACAAGTGGTTTTCCCATAACGATAAGGGGTTAGAAGTGTTTCTTCTCGTATGGTCACGGCTTCACAGTTTTTACGAACGGGACGAATTATGGGAGACCGATAAAAAGCGCGGAATAAAGCATCCTAGAGACGACAGGCATCGGAAATGGCAACACTTTCACGTGAATCTCTGCAACTTGTATATATACATGTATGCAGCAAGAAGAGGAGACGAAAAATTTACCGTAGAAGGTACAAAAAGAGAACTCAAGTTGCCTTGCGTAATTTCTAAAACTCTATTCGTGGCAATTTGTTGTATAAAAATGTGAGAAAAAAAAGAAGGAAGAGGCTGTGAGAACGAGCTGGCGGTGACGACTTTTTCTCTTTAATTTTCCCGCAATAAGAAGCACACGAGATGAGTGCTCTAAATTTATCAGTGACTCTGAAAATATCACCTCGAGAAAAAAGTGAAATGGAGCATCCTTGAGAATATCTTATACGCCCGGGGTCTTGCTTTTTCTTTTCGAAAAATCTCAGGCTCTCATTTTGGTAACCCAAGAGCGCTTTTTTCTCTTTCTCTCTCTTTCTCATTTCCTCCGCCACATTTTTCCTCGCCCTCTCTGCTTTTTTCTTCTTGACTCAAATTTCCTCGGGAGAGACGTCAATGGTTTTTTCCCCCATTGATGTACTCTGCCCACCCAGCTGCTATACCTGTTAACTACAAACATTCGTAAAATCACCGCTCTCTCTCTCACTCTCTCTCTCTTTCTCTATATACATATATATATGTACAGCGTATGGGCAAACATAAATTTGACTTCCCAAGTATATTCGAGGTCTTTTACGAGAGAAGCGACACAGAGGCAACCTTCTTTTTTCTTTTTTAATTAACGAGTGAACTCTCACTAATGCTTCGGCTGTAACTTTCTGTGAGCCGCGCAATGGTGGCTTCTTTCGTGTAGAATCTCAAACGTTTTTTTTTTCCTCCTTCTCTTCTTCATGGGGAGTTTACGTGTTTAATATGTTTCAAAAGAATGTACATGTTTGTTCTGCGATGTAAGGTGAGAAGCGTGGAGATTTCTTTCTCCGCGTAACTTTTGTGGTCCTGATGGTCTGTGAAAATCGTGATTGTCGAAATCGATTGCAGCTGTGCTCTGCAATAGGGTCGAATGTCATATCGAGGGCTGTTGAAAAAGTGTTCCGCGTATACGGAGGATGTACGCTGACAAAATCTCGTCGAGAGTTCTTGAAACTTGGGCAATTGGAATTAACGAGAAATTTCAACCTCGGATTTTCGCGTTTCCCTAGTGAAATTTCGATTTTACGATAGAAAATTCGTGTGTTTCGTGATCAGCGGAAAATTTCCGATCGGATAACGATTTGAAATATTGAAAATTGGAAAAAAAAATTTTACCCCGTTTTTGGCCACTTTTCCAGAATCGTCGAAAAGTCGAAACTTCAAATGGCCATAACTTTCGTCCAAATTGACGTGCATAGATTTTTTGGGGGTGTTTTGAGACGCTCTCGAGTAGACTTGAATAACGGTGAAAGTTAAATTCCGATAGCTCGATTCGTTCACCCTCAAAATCGATGTTGAAAATCGGCGAAAAAAACGCAAAGGGGTATGTATGGGAAAATCGGCGAAAATCGATGGTCCGACTTTAAAAATCTGCCAAAAATCGAAAAATTAAGATATCGCGATGAATCAAACGCTATTTTCAAGCCTCAACAATTGCGAAGAGAATAAGCACAAGTTGGAGTATCCACCTCAAAGGAGAAAAAAATGGCAAACGTTTTAGTGAATAAACTCAATCCGGCAAAAAAATGCTAAAAATTTTGGAGTTCAAAAATGATTTTTTATGGTCTATATCGATGTATTTTTTCCCGCTGATTACGAATCACACCGATATTTCATCGAAAACTCAAAATTTCATCGCGCACATCCCAGAAAACGAAGACAATTGAATTCTACCTGCTTTTTTTCGAGTTTTCTCATTGGCAATTTTTCCAATTGATGTTTCATACGTTTCTCGATAAAAAATCGATAAAAATAAAACAGATAAAGCTACTTTCAACACGCGAGGCAAGCACCCGCGATGTTTACCTACATGAGTTTGCACGCTGCATCGATGAGTGCGATAAACTCCAAGAGCGGTGCGAACAGTTGTTTTTGCCAATTCCCACAACATGTCCATATGAATAAAAAAGGAATTGATAAATAAATAAATGAGAAAAAACACACACTCGTAAATTGCCAACGGCACTTTGGAAGAGAAGAGAATTTCTCGAAAGATTAGCAGATAAAGAGACTGAGAGATAAAACACAGTCTACACTCTAAAATCAATGAAGGAAATATCCGGCGTCGAAAGTCTTGCGAGGGTGAATGAGGAACACGAGGGGGGATCGCGTTACATTTGGCATGTCGCTTTGACTCTTGAGATCGTTTCCTCGTAAACACTCGACAGTGAGAGCGTATCTATCACTGCAATCCGACAAAGGAGTTTGCCGACTCGAGCGATAGTCACTGATGCCAAGTAGAGCCAGAGGAGAGTGAGAAGAGAGGCTGCGTGCTGCTGGCTGCTGAGAAAAAAAAGAAGCACAGAGAAGACAGGTAGAAAGATACGACGAAACGACAGGCATGACTCCAGCATCCCTTTCAAGTGTCAGGATCGACTGCTGAGGGAACGACGAGGACTGACGCTATTACACGAAGTATCCGGCGTGTATTTCTCTCGCGTATGTCACCTATCCCTACAAACACAAACCCACGGTGTTCCCCCGTGTATATACGCCATCCTCCATGTCGCAAAACACTTTGCAAATTGACGGATCAAGTCCAGGCTCCTATTCGATTGCGTAAATAGCACTCGATTCTTACTCGAGAGTTGCAAGCGGATTTTCCGTCGATACACTTTGATTCCCGTGGTCTATACAACGTTAATTAATCCTCTTCGATATATCTTATGCCCTAATCACGTGGGTTTTTTTCCCTCGTAATTATATCGATTGGAAGGAAATATTCGAAAGGAGGCGATGCAACCAAGCTCGTGCACGATGAAAGAGGAGAGAAATCTCGCGATTGGCGCAAGTGGGAGATAAGATCCCTGCATTTGTGTACACGTATACTGTGTTTGAGGCAATGCATATGCATGGGCAAATCCGCGAGTCTCCCGACTCCGAAGTCAGCTTGATTGAACGGAAACGAGAAATCGTCGAGTCTCCCTCTCTCTGGTGGACAGTGAACGCTCTGTATTTATCTGCTACTTGCGTATACGCGTAATTTGATACACAGTCGTGTACACTAATGCACACGGACGTATTTATATACACGTCTGTGTGTATATACACAAAAATTTCAAGAAATAAAAGAACATCGGAGCCGAGGCTTGAATAATAATTCTACGTCTTCTCTTCTTCTCGTCGTATCGCGTGGCTTATCGACGATCGGGATTCATCGACAGGACGGTTTTCTCTCTACTCAGTGGAGTATCTGTGAACACACATCGCACTCTGACTCTTCTCTTTTCAGCTACTGCGCTAAAACGGTCCATAAATCCTTTCTCGTACACGTGCATTAGGATTTTCTTCGTTATTTCTCAAGTTGACTTTTTTCACCCGGCTATCGTCGAAATCATTAGTTTACGGAGTAGAAAGAATTTTCAAAAAAAAAGAAAGACGTTTCAAATGCCATTAAGGTGTAGTTGGATAGCTCTGAAGTTTCAGCCTAGCCTATCGAGGTTTCAAGAGGACTCGACTCAACTTTCTTTCCTCAATTTGACATTGAAAATATTTTGCGAGTTAATCGTGTATAAACGAGAAAAAAATAAAACCTCTGGGAACAGCAAAAATCGCAGGTTAATTAAGGGGAAATGTATCGTCGTTCGGACAGGGTTTAACGGCCTTTGACATTTTTATTTTCGAAATTGCTTTCGGGCTACGAACCAATGATTTAGAGCGTACCCAAGCGACAAATGTCAACGTGAGAAATAACGTACGTGGACGTTATTGCGAAAGTCTTTGAAGCGTGTTGGATTTACGTTTTTGTAAACTATCGACACGTCGAATTATTCAACCGACATGGAAAAGGACAGAAATGGAGAGGCGATGGTGGAGAAAGCATGGCGCAAAAAAAAAACGAGAAAGTACATGCGGGTGGATGGTCCATGTGCCAATGATATTTCGCTGTTTTATACGCGTAAAAAAAAATTTTTTCACATCGTCTCGAGTCATTAGCGAGAAATCCTTTCGAAAGAATACCGTGTACAACCCTGGATTTTTTTCCCCGTGAGACAGCAGCGGCAGCAGAAAATCCGGATTTTTATATTCAACCGCGCGAAACTATGTTGGATTTGGTCCACACGCTGTGAGCTCGTAATTCGAGGTTTTACGCACGAAAGGCGAGAGGCAAACTGCAAATTAAATTAGCAGGCTCGATTTGACGAAAATACGAAATAAAATGAAATTCCAGGATGGAGTATTGCCGGCGCGATCATACATGTACGAGCAATACAGCTTTTACAAGTCCGTACGCCGCGTGTGAGATAATGAGATAGCTGAGATGAAATCTTATCGTACATACATTATTGCGACGGGAACAACATTTGCGCGCAGGGTTCTGTGTATATACACACTCGAAACGTAAAATTAGGAACAGTTATACTCACTGAAAAGAAGGGAAAAGGGAGATGGAAGGAGATAAAACGGCGGAGGAGAGGCTGGACCTCTCCTCCTCCGTACATGTATATTTGCGAGCGTGTGTTTCCTCGTCTCTGGCAAAACTGTTATGCATATAAAAAAAAAAGGAAAAAAAGAAAGAAAACAGGTCGTTGGCACGCGCATTTTACACGGAGGAGTATATATAGACGAGCGTAAAACCGAATCGAGAGGATGAAGAAAAAGAATAAATGAAAAATGATGCTGAGGAATAAAAAAAAATTGCAGAATGCGAAGCAGCGTGTGGCGAGTGCGAGGCGCATAAGCTCGTGTATTAGAAGTCAGAAATACATATATATATATATAGGTGAGAAAACCTGTGGACGAGATTTTTCACAGCGCTTGGAATGCTGTTCCCACCGTTTTCCCTCTTTTTTTCTCATGTTCTTCTTATCGCCATATTTACGAAGATATTCGGTTTATTCCTATTTTGTTTTCAAACACTGTTGAAAGCTCAATAAAAATGGTCGTCTACTTTGTTTTGGAAAAAAACGGTTTATCCGCGAAAAAAAGACGAACGACTTTTGTGGATTTCGCGGTTTTCCGTTACCGTCATTTCTTTTGTTAATTTGAGTTTCTTTTGCGTTTATTTGACAAGAAGTGGGACGAGAGTGGCGAGAGGTTCGGCGCCTGTTTTCTCGCGGCTCGCGCACGAACGAAAGAATCGACCGTAATTATCGGCGGCGGGTGCGAGTTCGATTACAGGCTCTCTCGCCACGCGGCTGTTCTCCAAGGCAGTCTGGGGGCAGAACATGCGAAGATTGCGTTCTAATATCGTATGCATTTATAAACGTAATGCCCCTACATGCACCGGAGAAAAATTTTATTTTTCAATTCCGGAAATAATGACGAAAATGCATTAAATCATTCGTGAAATTCGGAAATTCGATCGCCGCGTGAATTTACCGAGAATATTCAAGAGCTTCGCTAGAAGGAATTTTTTTTTCTTTCGTACATTCGACGGTCTTTATGTTGATTTTTTTTTTTTAATTCGCAAACGGCGATTAACGAAATTTCGCGTGCCAGATGTAATTAGTGCGAGAGACGCGCGAGGGATGTTTTTTCGCGTGCTCTCGAGACGCTCAAGACGCAGCAGACATATATACAAACGCGACGCTGCAGAAAATCGTGCATCGCTCCAATTTCGATGCTGAAAATTACCACACGCGTGTACCGCAAGTGCATACACGCGTAATCTTTTTTTTAACTGTCGGAGGAACGGCTTGATTGGACGTTACGTGCGCGAGCAATTTTTTTTTCTCATGAATTCTCCTTTGAATTTCCATTTAATGGCTGTAAATATCGAGTGCGAATAATTGTACGGATAAAGTCGTGTTTGATTCTAAAACATGATTCTAAAATGATTTTTGTGACTCTTCAACGATGCTAATCAACGCGATCGTCATTCGTCCGGCTATCGTCAATCATTTCCTCGCAGTTTCGTTTTTATGTGGGCGCAAACTCGACGAACAAGATGCAAAATAATCGGGAGAACGTTGTTGTTTGAGGAAAAAATGACAAAAATTAATGATGGTCGTTTTATCGCGAAATTTCCATAATGTCAGATGATGGAAGAGACGAAAAATCATGAGTGCTAAGCACGTCGTCCTTTTCGTCATTTTTTTTTTCTTGTTCGTGGCTACTTTTTTTTCTGAATCGTCGACGAGTCAATGATCCGAACGATCGGCGTGCTGTTGTTCGCCCGCGTGTAATTTCGAATTAATACGAGGCGTTGATGACGAGGCGAGAGACGAGACGAAGAGAAAGAGAGGAAAAGAGCGAGAGAGTTTCCTTCGCTTCCAAGGATATATGATATCTCTTCGTCGTCGATCTCATCGTGGCGTAACACTGTCGTCCCTCTCTTTCTCTCTCTCTCATCCTCGGGATCATCGTGATAGCTTCGACTTTTAAATATACACACATACAGGGTGTCCCAAAACTCGATGTGGATAACTCGAAGCTACATTCAGGATGAAATTGCGAGTCAACATGTATTTTTTGTATTTTTTTTACGACCAAAATCCGACGAATTATTGATTGTCAAAGTTTGAGCCAATCCGACGCGCAGCATCCCTCCTCCAGCGGCGCCGGTAAATTAATCATCAACTCAACGTGGATTCGTCGGATCGAAAAGCGCCCAAAGACTTTTCGACTCCAAATTTCATGTCCAATGCAGCATCAAATCATCAGCATCCGGTATTGGGACACCCTGTATATGTGCGAGAGGCTGGGGCGCGAGTCGAGAAGATCGAAAAGATTTGCGATGGTTATCCGATCGTGTTGGAGGCGCGAGGGCTCCATCGTGGACACATTGTCGGAATACAAATTATCCTTGCAAGGGGAAGGAGAGCGAGACCTCTCGGATGCTCCTCCCTGCCGCATGTCTCGAAGCGTTTTAAAAGACACGCGGCTTTTTCTCCCTTTCTCCGTTCTCTCTCTCTCTCTCTCTGCTCGCGAAAATCTCCATAAAAATGAGTTCACCCAACGGAAACTTGTATACGCACGCGCGATTAATTCCGACCCTCAAAAACACTTTATCGAAATTGTAAATTAAAAAAATGGCATCCCCAATTTACTGGACGAAAAAATATTGCAAAATAAAAAATAACAATTCTGTCGACCAAAAATAGCAAAGATGGCAAAATTCATAAAATTTCGTCGAGTTTCACCAAAGCAAACTTGAACATTGCTGGAAATTGTGGCACGGAAATAATGCGATTGCAACTTAATAAAAGTGCTTTTCTCTCATCAACTTTTACGACAATTATTATTCCTCCAAATGGACTTGACAAAATGAAAGGAGAACCGAGCGAAGCTCGACTTCTGTATACGATTTCATATACAATCTGAACACGTGGTAAGGGATACAGCGATGTCTCGGACCGTTGGAAATAACGATATCGCAAACGATCCATCCCATATAGGAAAGCTCCGAAGAAACTTTAACGAGATACTTATCATAATCCACTCGGGACACAGTTATTAACCATACCACGTTGTTCCCTAGCTTTTAATACGGTAATATGAAATACATATAGATATTTATTGTGTTTATTACGTACACAGACATACCGACCGACAGATACAAGCATACAAACGCATTTACGTGCATATGAAACAGTGGAAAGCAAAAGGGCGCGGATCACATCATTTTACCTTTCGAATTACGCGAATCATACCCTCTCGATTTTTCCCAATCAAGCTTTTATGTATATGCGTATATTTATTCTCTCTTATCGTCCCACACATATTAAATAATAATTTCACTCGTCCCATCCGGGATAACATGAATCTTTACAATCACAGTTACCCTGCTAATAGTCACGATCGGTTTAGAGCTCCGCACTCGACCACTAATTGCAAACGCGTATCATCATTTTTCAATTCATCCACGACGGTGATAAAATGAGATATCATAATCGCCCGAGGTCCTTGCATCTACGAACGTGCGCCTGTGCAATTATATCTCAATTTTTCATATTTTATATACGTGGAATGGTACAAGATGTATTTACAACGATGGAGAGAACTGCTTGCACTTTTTCAGGCTGCAGAAAAGAGAGAATAATTTTTATAACCAGAACCAAGGCTATTCTTGCTATTTCCTTGCTATTTTGGCCGCAAGGAAACCCCTCCACCCTACGCCCTTTCATTTTATCATCGATTTGAGAAGAGTAATACAAATTTGAAAATCATTGAAAAATTATTCGGATGCTTCCGAGCAGCAGCCCCCGAGACACGATTCTTTCACCGACTCTGTACGTTGATCGTCACCGCGTTGACAGAGACACTCGTCTCGTTTGTTTCACCATATCATTTATATACTATATTGATATATATACACGTGTATATAAAGCACAGTTCGATGAGAATTCGCGCGAGACCACCGCAACAGCAAAATCGCATGAAAGCCGCAGTAACCGATGCATATATTGTTACAAACGAATGTAACTGTGTGTCGAGAAGGCATCGATCCGTTGATGCAACGATACGAGTAACGCCCTTTTGAATTTTCATCGACAACGACATAATACGCGAACGAGTTGATGCGCGTGTGCTTGTTTATCGATACCGCGAAGCACCAGCGCGATAAATCTGTCCCCGTGGACGTGCGATCTCTCGGTGCACTCGGTATACGGTATATGTATAAATATATTTATACACCGGTATGTGTACTGTATATGAGAGGCTGGAGTCGACGAGGAACACCTGCAACGCGAAATATCACGATATACAGGGAAGAGCGTGAATGAGGGAAAATGAGGATGCTGTGAATATATCGTAGGCGCACGGTCCATATTATATACCCTCGCGCGATTCCCTGATTAACAACCGTCGGTCGATCTATTTATACGTACGATATCCTGTATACTTTAGGGTGTTTCGCATTTTTGGTTTTTCCAAACAGCTTCGGTTACACGAAAAAAAAAACGCTGGTTAATATTTTGGCTTTTAATATTGATGAAGATGGGACGTTTTGTCATCCTACTTTTCAGTTGTATACGTGTGCTTTTTAACCCTCCAGGAAGGCAACCTTTTTTCGAGCGTCATTACACACCGCATACGTGCGGATATTTGGGACGTACGAGGTTTAATAATCAGCGCTGAATCGATGTGACATCGACGTACATTCGTATATATGCGGACCAGTCTGATCCAGAATGATAAGGGAGTTACAGCTACTTCCGGTTGAGAGGCAAAAAGGGTCCTCGATATAAAATTGGATCGTACGAGGTCTCTCTCTCTCTCTCTCTTTCTTTTGCTCTCGCTTCGTCACAGGAAAGGGAGGCAAATTTATACAATGCGAGGGCGGCAGACGTCTGGAGTACATAGTAGTGCTGCTTGCATTGAAAAAGCAGGGTTGACAGAGATAAAGAGAGAAAAACCGAGATCCGCGGAGGGTCATATGCTTCTACGCGGTGACAAGCGACGTATCTCAATCTGCGGAGTGCAAAAGATACGCGGAGAACGAGAAAGGAAGGCCGAGTGTGCTTTTATTACCGTATACACGCAAGACGTATATAAATATATTTCAACCGGAAGTGAAAAAGCGGACGCGAATCTCCACGATGACATTTATACCAGGAGGAGAGTTTTTGCGTAATAACTCGCGTGCGGGGGTATATATATTATTTCAAAGTGTCACAAGAGCGAGAGGGCTGCCAATGACGTTTCAGCGCGTAATAACGTTAAGCAAGATTGTACAAATAATACGAGTCTCCGAATATATGCCACCGGAAGTCGTTCATATTTTATCGCACAAGAAATCCCTGCGTTATAATACAACCAAGTCCTTTTCACGTTCGAGGCGATCAGGCGTGTAAAAAACATAATAATATTCGGTATTCAGCGTCACATTTATAAATACGTGTGCGCGCTTATTCAGACCGATCTGTGATGTGCCAGCACGTCAGCGATCTTTTTTTTTTTTTTTACAACGAACGGTTACTCACGAAACATCACTAGGGTGTGAAAAGTGGTTTCTGAACAGCACCGCGATGAAATCACATCTTTTCGGTATCGCACAGTCAAAGGGATCGCTTTAATTGGCGGGAAAATAATTATTCGTGTTTGATTAATGAATCCATCATTCACATTTCATCTTGAGATGTTTAAGGCTACTTTTATCGCGTCAAACTGCTGCCATAACCCGTGGACAAGCTTGACACACTTGCTCTAATTTATGTGGCTGTCGTCATTAAAAATAGAGGAGAAAAAAACGAAACCCGGAGTAATTGCAGTGTTCTTTGAGAGACGAGGCTTTTCTCGTGGTACTCGAAAAATGCCTCGCACGTAGCGGAAAGCTTCTCTGGAGAAAAAATAACAACTTCCAGATTCTGTGGAGGTTTGGGAATTTTTTTCGGAATAATTGACAAAGTATCATCGCGCGCGATGGCAGAGACTGGAGGAGAGAGAAATCGAGAGATTTTGTCATTCGATCCGGTAATTCTGCAGCAATTTTCAAATTGCCATGTTTTAACGATGTATTAAAAATTTCCCCCGCAAACGTTGGTTTTGCAGAACGGTAACGAAGGACTCAGGTAAACCCAAATATACGAAAGGAAAAGTAGAGATTATGTTCGGAAATTGCGGATTTAGTGAAGCTTGAACTGTGAGGGTATTAAGGGGTTTATTATGGCTAAGAAAAATATTCAATTGAAATCGTTGGATTGTCTCTCGGAATTTTCGAATTTCACGATGGAATAAGACGAATGCACGAAAGTAAAACAGGCAAAAGATGGCTTAGCATGTTTCCAGGTATAAAAGTTAATGGTTCTGATTATGAAAATGCCATTGTAATCCTTTCCAATAAATCCAGATTTAAAAAATACTGCATCAAGCAAAAATCGTTTTTTTTTTTTGGTAATACGGAATACGACGTATATATATATATTTTGTATGCCGATTCTAATTCGAATCGAAATTGTCAGGAACTCGAAGAAAGCCGAGATGAAAAGTTTAAAAATAAAAAACGAACAGTAACAGAATAAACCTATATATATACCGATCGTGTATATATATGAAATATTTGTGGTCCACGAAATTCCTTGACATCGAGCAGAAAGAAAGCTCTCGTTGATCTCGTCTCGTCGTTTCGAATGACGCGAGGTTGGCTGATAAAAATATCATCTTTCGCCTCAACCTTTTCTGCTCTCGTTAAATACACATTTTTTTACGCCCGTTCATTTTTTCCCCCACGGTGTATCTCACTCGACACTTTTTTTTTAACTTTTTAAATGTCACATTTTCTTGCATTCTTCCAGAGTTCGGCTTCCTCCATTTTGTTCTCCCTCCTCCTCTCCATCTCATGAAAAATATTTTAAATAATATGATGATTCGTTTCGAATTTATACGAAATGATGACAAAAGTAAATTTAAACATTTGAAACGTACGCGAGATGATTTGTTTATTTCTCTAATCGCTCCTAATCGAACTCGCCCAGCTGTGAAAATGAATTTTTTTTCCGCGTCGAAATAACGCCGTATTATTTTTACGATGCATCGCCGCATTGCTCGACCGAAAAAGCACTTTTTTCACGAGCAGGAAAGATATTATTTTGGAAGCAAGAAAAAAAAAAGATTGTCGAGACTCTGTTGCGGGAAAGAAAGCGAGAGAGAGAGCGCGCGCGCCGATCTTTGGCCAAATTTTTCTCGAAGCGAATCTTCAATCACCTCGCGGCAATGTTTCTTTATTACCGGTTTATTATACGGCATTTTGTACCGCCAAGACGCGTGTGCTTTCGTACCGTCTTTACGCTTCCGGGCTCACGAAAACCCCCTGTCAGTCGAAGTTTCAAGAATAAATAATCAGAGGAGGAAGAAAATTGGTATGCAATAATACACCGCGTGAGGTATAGAAAGTTACAAAATATACATTGAGACGTAACCGTAAGAACGTTGTTCGAGGCGACTGCTTTTTTTTTGACGACATATAAAAATTTGTCGATGAATTATTAAAATTCACTTCCGTGCGTTTTTGAGTAAAAAAAATCGTTGAATTCTCACTATACATACGTGCCTCTCCCGTATAATCGACGAGAGAAGGAGAATAACGAATCGGAGTAAATTTGCTTCAACTCGAAATGTACTGGAGTTAAATTAGGCCGACAAATGCACATGTGTCGGGACGAGTGATTTGTACAATTCTCAAGATTTCGTGTCGAGGCTGTATACTACATGTATATGTTCGTAATTATTCGTGGAACGGATATATCGTTCGTGACACGGGTACGACAGAATTAACGAGGGCAGAAAAGGGATAAATTAATTATCGTTAGACTCGGCAAAATAATAAATACATCCCCTTTTCGTAGACATACTCGTATTACCTTTAATTACTCCAAAAGTCACGAGAGCTAATCTTGGTTCGTTAATTTAATAAAAATCGTCGTTTCATTGTTAAATCACAAGAAACAATTGCCAAAACATTATTCACGTCCGATATAATAAAAAATATTAAATTCGCCACCATAAGCAAATTACGATTTTTCTGTCTTTTCGATCTGTCTCTCTGCGTCTTCTTCTGTCTTCTTCAATTCCTTTTCACCCTTTCTATACCGACGTCTGCTCTCGAAATAATCTTATTCCGTATATGCCATCACCTTGCTCTTATTTAAATGCCATCATTGAGAGCGACAGAGAGATGAAGAAAGAGATGCTGCCACGCAAAATAACACTCACACACACACACGAGAATTCTGCTATGTGGCTAAAGTGTAGTCGCTCTGCGTAGACGTTCAACGCTTCCTGCGAGCAACTCCTCAAGACGCTACGTGCTTCGTGTAACGATTTTACATCGAGGGCCCCATTGGGTTCTCCCAATGCCGGCAATTCTCGTTAAACCCAATGGTTCAACACCGTACACATGCTGTCCATACATTAGGGTGTCCTTTAATTCCCAAGTTGACATTTTTCCCTCGGGTATGCTCCGAATCGTTGTTTCATACTCTAAAAACACCGTTGATAGAAAAAAAAATGTTCAAACACCATGAATTTGTGGCTAAACCGGACGATTGCTCTCAATCACCATGGGATTTTCGCACATTTCGTGTTTTAATATTTTTCTCGCTTGATATATATTCATTAAAATTTGTTTCAAGCTGTCGATTCTGCTTGATTCAGGCACTGTATTTGGACTACGAAATAATGCCTTTTAAAAAACGGACACCCTAATATGCATATATACAGACATGAGTAATGGTGTATACACACGATGAGTATCGATGGAATGTACGAGATCCACAGACCCATGACCCTGAACGGTACCGATTGCCTTGAACCCCCATGGCCATGCAAACTTAACCACCCTCGAATACAAATTGAACCTTTTTTCCTACGAATTCACGTGCCGGAATGTAATTGCAAAAATCGATGTATGCACTCTCTGCGATATTAAAGTAAATTGGAGCGACAATTGAACTCGACGAGATGACGGAGAAAATTCTTTTTTTTTTACATTCAGGAAACGTCATTAAAATTTATTTGAAATTTATCGGGGAATATTAAAAGGACGAGATTAGCGAAAAAAAAGGATTTTTCCGATGAGGAACGCGTATATACTTTAACGTGTGTAAATCTACGCGGTGGGAGAAAAAGGAAGATGTTTTCTCGATCACTGACGAAGAAACTCTCGTTCAAGCATCGGCTGCCAGGGGCGGGTCTCGTTTGAGTGTTGCTCTCACAGCATATTACCCTCTCTCTCTCTCTCTCTCTCTTTCTTCATCATAAAGTTAGGGATCTTGAACGCATTCATGTTATCCTCGCGAAAGCACACGACGTTCGCGGCGCTCATCTCTCGAGAGAATGCACTTCTTCGATCGCTCTCGGACACGCCCACATATGTGTGAGCGATATATGTATATCGATCGTTCGAGAGATATGCCACAGCTTACCGTTAATTATCGCCATTTTGTTATTCACTTGAAAAATTAAGCGAACGGTATTATACAATAGACTTTGAGGATGAACGAAAATAATAACATGCAGCAGCGATGGCTTCATACATTATTACCGTTATATTGTTTTTATAACACGACAGAGGGAAAAAAAATGGATTTTTTTCTATCGAGGAGCAACAACATGCAAAACGCGACTTTTGGGAAGAAGAAAAGTCTGCCCACCAATTCGGTGACAGCCACAGTACGATAAAAATTCCCGATGTTATTATTCGCTCCGAAATGAGTATTTCGCTCCGAAAATGCAATAATACGAGTTTTATCGATTAATGGCTCTTTTCTCATTGAAATATCGAGTTTTCGGAAAAAAGTCGGTGTGTTTCGTAATCAGCGGAAAATTTCCGATCGGATAAGCTCTTGAGATATTGAAAATTGAAAAAAAAAATTTCGACCCATTTTGCGCCATTTTTCCAGAATCGTCGAAAAGTCGAAATTTCAAATGGTCATAACTACGTTTCTATTTGTGCTACGTACATTTTTTGGGGGGGTTTGGAGACGCGCTCGAGTAGACTTGAAAGATGGTGAAAGTTAGAAGTCGATAGCTAGATTGCTTCACCCTCAAAATTGAGGTTGAAAATTGGCGAAAAAAACGCAAAGGGGTATGTATGGGAAAATTGGCAAAAATCGAAGGTCCATCTTTAAAAATCTGCCAAAAATCGAAAAATCAATATATCTCGATGAACGAAACGGCATTTTGAAGCCTCAACAATTGCGGAGAGAATAAGCACAAGTTGGAGTATCTACCTCAAAGGAGAAAAAAATGGCAAACGTTTTAGTGAATCAACTCAATCCAGCAAAAACTGGTGAAAAATTTTGGATTTCAAAAGTGATTTTTAATGGTCCATAACGATGTATTTTTTCCCGCTGATTACGAAACACACAGGTATTTCATCGAAAACCCGATATTTCGGACTGAAAATGCAATAATACGATTTCTATCAATCAATTACTATTTTCTCATTGAAATATCGAGTTTTCGGAAAAAAACTCGGTGTGTTTCGTAGTCGGCGCAAGATTTCCGATCGGATAAGCTCCTGAAAGATCGAAAATTAAAAAAAAATGTCGAAAAAAAATAATAATCACGATAAACCAAATGCCCATTCGACGTATAAAAGTAATTTTACACAGAACGACGAATGTATCGAATTATCGCTTACAAATATCGAAAATTTCTGATAAAAATTCAATTTTATTTCTTCCTTTTGCAAAAACGAAAATAAAACTCCATGGGGTGCTACGAGGAATATTTAATTAAAACCTTTCTTCGGCAAAAACGATAAAGACGAGAGAGGAAAAGAATTAATACTAATTAATAGACTAAATTTATTATGGTCCAACGAACTCTCAAATAAAACGAGACCAAGAAGAGAATCGAATGAAATTTCACAACCATACTCGATCGATTACGTTGGTGGGTAATTAATTTGAAAATGTCCGCAAAAGAACGTGTTTCGCAAATGAATTCGAATTCGTCTCTTAATGATTATTTGCGAAAAGAAGAAAGTACAGATTCGGACCGAGTTCATATTGATTTATTCATCGAAAAATTTCGAGATTTATATATTGAAAAAAATGGAGATACACAGTAATGCGTTCTTCTTTTCAAGTCACGAGTTCCCCGAAGATTTTTTAAACCGGATCCTAATATATGCCAATAAAATCATCGATGTGTTTTCTTTAATCGCTGATGTGCGATTCTCCATATGATTATCTCTCGAGAAATTTCGGACGAAACCTCAAAGCTTCTTAAAACGGCAATATACCGTCTTTTCGATAAAGAAAAAAAACGACTATTATGAAAAAAAAAAATCTCGTCGGTGGATAATATTTTCCTTCATTTCTGTTTATAAATGGCGATTATAGATGGCAGAGTGAAAAATTTGTATTACCGAATTTCACGATTATTCGCATTAATTCGTCGAGATTAAATTCTTTCGAAGATCGCAGCACTTAGCGAACCTACAAAAATGCTATAAAAACCGTAGGAGAGTCATCAGCAAATTGTTATAAAAATCTGACTTTCTTTCCTCGTCAAATCACTTTACGAATTTTTATTCAACGCGCTCGTGATGAATTTAGATTCGGAAAAAATCCCGCGTCTCTGGCACGAAAGAAAGACAAGAGGGAGGAAAATAAAACTGTGGGACTGACGAACGGTTAGTGGCGCTAAATATACATCGAATGAGAGACAGGGTGGCAGAAAATACTATTTCCGATTTCAATGGTCTCTTAACCGGCTCGTGTCGCGAAGAAAAACGTGTATTTTTTTCCCTCTCAATCGACTCTGAGACTCTCGGAGCCATCGTCTTATTATAGAAATTTCGAATTATCCTTAAATTATTTCTCGCCAGGAATTTTCCGAGTCTATTCGGGTCACAGTGTAAAAAATCGAAGGAGGCACAAGCGCAGAGAAATAAAAATAAATTCGGATCATCGATGGACAAGCGAATCAATGGCATTTAAATTTCCAAAAAGCAAACCTCGTTTCTCCAGCAGCATTTGCATTTTCCCGACAAAATCCCCGCGATAATCATCGTCGAAACTCACCTTGTTTGTAATTTCGTTTGAATCCACGAGCGCCAGAGACGTCGATCGTCGACAATAGCAGAAGAAACGGAATGACAATCCCGCGCAATAAATTCAAATTCACTGACGAATCCCGACGCATCGTTTCGCCACGAGGATTTTCCATTTTCCACATGGTGTTGCGAAAATTAATAGGACGAAGAAAAAAAAAGCTCCCTTCGCTGTGACTCTACGTCCCGTGCGAGAACATGACGCCGGCGAGATCCGAAAACCAAGAACCAATAAACCAGTCGATTTTTTTTCGCGAAACGCACACTTTTCGTAAAAAAAAAAATTCGCTCACGACCATACGCGCGAATATTTATCAAAGATACTTTTCTATCTAAAAAATATATAAATACGTATATATCGTTCACAAAATCACTTCACTATAGGCAACACGTGATAAAACTCCACATTCGATTTTCCACAAGCCGAATGGGATGTATATCATTTCGCACGTCGTTTATCCACGTCGTTTTTTTTTCACAATAACGCAACGTCATTTCGCGGCGGGGGCGCACGCTTTTTCCAAATTTCAATTCCGTGTCGTTCGTTCGTTGAATATCGTTCGTAGTAAAAGAAGGGTTCGGGAAAAAATAGAGCGAGAGGGCGAGGAAGGAAGAGAGAAAAAAAGAAGAAAAAAAATTCTAATCGCGGCGATTCAAAAACGATTATCCGTCAATGCCGGTTGGATTCCTTCTCGAATGGGCTTTTCTTTTCGATAGCGCAAAGTTCGTTCGTTCGTCCGCTCCTATTTTTTTGTGCGGAATATACGCCGGAAGCGAACGATCGGAAAAACATTCTCGCGCCTTTGAATTTAATCGCGGGGAAGATGAGAGAGAATCGACGATTTCGAGTGAAGAAAAGCTCGCGCTCGCGCCAACGGAGAGAAAACACAGCCGCACGTCGTAAGCGCCGCGAGCGAACTAAAGGTTCTCGCGTTTGAGAGAGAGCCTCTCGGGACTTTGCTCTACTCGCTTCTCTTGAGTATATATATATATACATGTATATATGTATATATGTGTGCGTGTTTATGTATTATATACATATATATGTATATACTTGTGTCCCGAGAGACTACTGACAGACTATATGTACACTTGAGAGAAAAAAGGGATCCCCGTCGCGAAGCAACCCCCACCGACCCCTTTTGTCCAGGTAGACACGGTCCGGTACAATGCTGCTGCTGCTCCTCTTCGTCTGTTTATTTCCTCGGACACACTCGAGAAAACTAAACGATGCATTTATGTACATTTAAACATATATTTATATATATATTGATGTACGTGAGAGTGCATCCATCGTTTAATTTTTGCGGAGGAATATATACGGGGCATTCTGTGTTTAAAGACCCTTGACCGCAAATTTGATTTTTTTTTGCAACAATGGTTGAATTTGAGCTCCTTCGCAAGGATAATCGATAACGCGATAAATCGTCATCTCGATCGATGAAAAGAAGCACGAGTTTTTGTTTGAAAATGGAAAAAAAACGGAAAGATACGAGCTTGCGAGCTTACCTTTCAGCGGTGGCTGTTCAAAATTCTTCTTCCCTCGAAATTTCCTTCTCCATAAGTGCGAATTTTCGAGATTCTTTTTTTTTTCCAGTGCACCGCAAATCTACGCTCGATCGGAATCGTTTTGTCGAAGGAGGAGCAGGAGGGGTGAAATTTCCTTTTGATTTTTACGAGTAAATGAACGACGAGAGAAAATCCACGGTCTTTTCAACATTTTTTTACTAAAGAAACATGTCTCAGAAACGAACACACACGGACATATTCAATGATCGAACTAAATCAATATACTCGGCTAAATTCCACTCACCATTCTCCGTTTCCTCTAGAAGGTTATGCTTCGGTGAACTTTTTCACTTCCTCATTTTCATCTTTTCTTTCTTTCGCTTTTTCTTTTTTTTGTTTTCGTTTCACTCTTTCTGAATAATATATAGGAATATTTATGGATACAATTGTTTAATTCACTTTGCTCTCGCGTTGTCTCGACGAGTCGTCGAGTTGCGTCATGATTTTTTCTCTCCTTCTCTCTCTCTCTATTTCATTTCGCATTTTCTTTCGAGTCGCGCGCCAAATCCGCTTGCCTCCGTAAAAAAAGGGCACTGACGACAATGATACGCGATAATTACGACCTTTTTTTCCATCCCTCCCTCCGCCAATGAGAATGTGGAACGATCGCTCGTGAATTTTCCAATTTTCCGGCCAATTTTCGTGGGCGTATTCTTTTTTTTGCACTCCACATTCTCAAAAATACACTTTTTCACACGAATAATCGGAAAAAAATGCATTTTTTTTTTGCTGTCGCTTTTTTCCTTTCGCGGATCAAAGATACGTCGTCACAGCGATATGGAAACGCGATGGGAAAAATTGCGGTGTGATGTATGCAGATTGAAAAAAAAAAAGAAAAAAAAAACGAAAAAAACATCTCTGACGCGCTTTCGTCTCGAGCGAACGTTGATTGTGATCACTTTTTTCTTCGTTCTTTTATTTTTTTCCTTCCGGAATCATGAAAATGGAACTTTGGAGTAAATTACGACGAGAAGCTTGTAACTTCAGCGGCTATGGGAGCAGAGAGAGAGAGAGAGAGAGGAAGGAAAAACGATGGAGATACAGAGGGCGCTCCGTTTTTTCCTTTTTCGAGGAGCGATCGTAAGTTTGCGCAAAAGCAAAACGAGGATCTCTCGCGTTTATCGCCGTTGAAAAAATCGCAAAACGATCTATCGATATTCCCTTCTCTCCCCCCCCTCCGTTTTCCATCTCTCGTCAGTCCCGCGACTTTGGACCATTCGTCTCATGTTTGCCAATAAGTTTTACGTACTTAAAATATACATCATACGGATAAGAGTTATTAATTATTACAATCATACGTAATAACAGTAGTAAAAGTAAAAACAGTATGAAAAATTATTGTATTGTGTCCCCGTGACTTATTGTTACGTTTTCCATTTTTTTTTCTCTCTTTTTAAGTCATTTATTTCACCGCTACCGTCGAATATCGATCAGCCGGTAGTGATGCCTTTCTCCCGTGGCTTTTATTTTTTTTTTCCCCCAGCGAATCTCACCGAATTTTCGTCAGTTCGGTCAACGAAACGAATCGCAGTTTGGGCAGCGCGAATTTCGCGTCTCCTCCCGTACGTTCAACGACGAACGAGACGATGATCTTCGTCTTTTTTTATTTTTCCCGAATAATGAAATTTCAATGAGATTACAACGGATTACCGCGTATAACGTGCGAAATGAACCAATCGAAGCGCAGATTCGAGTGCGAATCCGTCTCAAAATTTCTTCCCAGCGATTCTAGTTTACGATTTTTCGAAAATATCTCTCGGATACCTCGTGTTGCGTCTCGGGTCGGTCACGATGTACGCGAATTGTCACACTAATAACGAACGATGAGATGAGAAAGATGGACAATGACGAAAATGAAAAACTCGTCTCTCGCAATCTCGAGGATAAATTTGC
Organism: Heteropelma amictum; assembly: GCA_959613375.1. Taxonomy (NCBI): domain Eukaryota; kingdom Metazoa; phylum Arthropoda; class Insecta; order Hymenoptera; family Ichneumonidae; genus Heteropelma; species Heteropelma amictum. The sequence goes on from OY390727.1 coordinate 13,004,759, forward strand.
TTTTTTTTTTTTTTTTCGTTGCTTCTTTCTCGATTCAACGAAGAAGAGATATAAATCGAGAGTAGAGCCATTAGCGCCCCTTTTGCCCCTTCCAAACACGGTCACCGGGGATGGATTTGACATGCGTGACGTATACACTCTATTTATATATATATACATACATGAATATATCAATTTAACCTCTATAATTTCTTTTCAAGCGCAAAAATTGTCAAGCAGCGATTTTTCCATCAACTACGATCTGCCCGATCGATAATTCGAAACGAAACGATCGGCAACGCCCAATCACGTGGATGAATATTTTTTTTCTCCCCTAATATATGTTTATTATTGATATAACGTTATATATTGTATGTATATATATATATGTGCCTTTTTTTTGTAATTACGTAAACCAAAAAATGTTGACGAAAGCAGAAAACCGCAGCTTTTCTGCGAAATTAGTTTTTCTCTAGCAAAAACGCGCGTACGAGAATTCGCAAAACCCCAATTGGATACTCTTTCAGCGTCGATATGTTTTTTTTTGTCGTATTACTTTTTAAAATTATTCGCGGGATGTCGCGGGGGCTTTTTTTTTATCTCGACGATCGGTAATATCGTCGAGAATTTTTCGCCGGTGTAACTCCGGCGCTTTGCAGAATCGACCGGCAGATTTCTGTCGCACCGACGTAACCCGGTAGGTAAGGGAGGATTACCGGCGGTTCGCGAGAGGGCGAGAAGCTCGTTTTTCACGTCGCCGACAGATGTCGCTAGTTGCCGACGCGCGGGTCTCGCTTTATTGCTAGTTTAATTGACGCGATATGTCGAGATGCAAGGAGATTCTTTTCATCTCTTTTTTTTTTTTTACAGTAGTGGCCAACAGAGATATGTTTGCATTATGATTTTCCTTGCGATCTTGCGGTTTCTCGAACGCGCGTTCCGATTGCGGGAAAACGTTCATTGTTGTCGGGGGAAAGGAGGAAAAAAAAACGAAAAAGTCTGCTGACATAACCTCTCAATCGACACGACTCTGATCTCTGATCTCTGATCGTCAATTTGTATGATAATAATAATAATGAATTCGACAAATTCAAAGCTTTGCTACTCTCGACTTATATATCCGCATTTCTTATATTCTTCTCTCATGTTTTATCTCTATTTTCATGTTCGTTTCATTTTCATTAACATCCTCCCGTCTTTCCAATGGCAGTTTAAGAGCTAGCTTCCGTGTTTCCGGATAATCTCGCGACAACGAGATCGCGGAATGTCTTACCTATGAAAGTTCGATCGGGAAAACGTCGCGGGGACGTTTATCCGAGTTCGAACCAGCTTTCCCTTTTTCCATCATTTTTTTTTGTTTTTTTTTTTTTTGCATTTCTCCGCGCACTCAACGACGAAAGAGAATTCTTCTCGCGCTCTCGTTTCTCCTCCGTGCTTTTTTCTTTTCTTCTCTCGAACCCGCGCTCTTTTCTCCGCATTTTTTTTTGTTCTACCTCCTTTTCGTAAATAACGCGCGTTCGATATACTCGCGAAGAAACGACGAAACACAAATTTGAATCGGCGAGTGTGACTGATTGAAGAAACGACGATTAATTGGCAGTCGGGGTTCGTGTTTTTCATCGTCTTTTCGTGCATTTTTTCTCTCGGTTTTTCACCGCGGATCAGCGGAATATAATATTGTTCATTGGTTCGAGTCTTATCGAGAGATCGAGGACGATCGGCGCGGTCATTGGCCGGCGTAAAGTTCGCGCGAGGAAAAATAATGATTTCACGTCGAGAGTGAACGTTAATATCGACGTTGAATTAAGAAAAAACAAGCGTCAGGGATTATTTAAATAGATTTGTATAGTGGCCTTCTTTTCCTTTCGCGATATCGGAACTTTGAGAGGAGATTTTGAGAAGAATTTCTCGTTCACGTCCGCTCCAGCGGCCAATAACCGTGCCGCGTCGTTGATGATTCTTCATCGTTAATTCGTCTTAAAATATTCGCTATTATTCAATATAGTCAACGTCGAGAATCGCTCGTATTTTCACGTTTTTCTCTGTCTCACGCACAATCCACACTCACGCAAATTTTAACGAGGAATTTAAGGCCAATTTCGTCATCTTGACTCTGAAAGCAAGCAGCACGAGGCGACTCTTCGATCGACTCCGGCATGACCGCGCGAGCGATATCGCATTTTCGAGTATTCTCGTTTGAACGAACAATCGCGATGTCTTTTTTCGATATGTTTTGTGTTTTGTTTTTTGGAAAAAAATGTGAAAATCTTCGTCTCACCGTCGGATTTTTTTCATACCGATTTGTATTGTCCTTCGAGGCTTCTGATATGTTTTTTTTCTTTGTTTTTTGGAAATTGATGATGCAGCGAGTCCTCGATAGGAGGGAATCGTCCGTATGGCTTGATTGCGCGCAGAGAAAATTCGAGAGTCAAAAGTACGAATTGGAATTAAATTCCTCGTATTATTTATATATATTATTTGTGTATATATATATATATATCATTTCTACTTATGTTTAAATGTATAATAATGGTTTCTCTTCGATTTTATATAATGATCTATAAAGACGGCACAAAGCTGAACGGCTAGTGTTTAGATACAAGTATTTTACAAATACACGCGTTAATTGAACTTCTCGTTATTATCTTATTTTTCTTTTTTTTTCTCAATTTTTCTCGAATCAACTCCGATGCCTTTCGCGCTCGGTCTTTCGCTTTCGGATTTTACGTTTTTCCCACGAGACGCGAATTCGAGAGTGCGAGAAAATTGAAAAAAAAAAAAAAAAACTCAACACGACGACGAATAGAAATAACGAGAAATTCGAGAAAGAAGGGGAGACTGCTTCGGATCGAAAAATTTCATTGAATAGAGCCTCGTCGTCGCGGACATTGCGGATTTTTTCGAAAATGAAAAACGACGAGAGAAAAGGGGCGAGGAAAAATATTGCTCCTGCGAGCAATCTCGAGGACGTCACGCGTGAGTTTCGCGCGTGTTTATTCAACGCCGCGATTTCACAAAGGAAAACGTCATTATTCGCCGTTACCGTCAGCGCGACGCGTTCGATGTGTTAAAATTTCTAGCAATTAATTATTCGCCTCTCTCTCGTTGCTCCTATTTGCTCGTTCTTTTTCTCTAGTCACACGACGTGATGAAACAAAAAAAAGAAGAAAAAAAAAAAAGACCAGAAACTTTAGTCCATTTGTCAGTCTTTTCAAATAAATTTATCGTTTAATGAAATTTTCCCCGTTGGCTCGCGATCGTGATACGGAATAATGCGCACAATCGAATGCGAGGGGAGGCAAGAGGAAGGGGATGGGGAGGGGGGAGCCGATATGTAAAAAAAAGTTTTTTTCAAGGAGCGAGGAATTTTGCAGCATTTTGCATTCGATTCCGTGTTCGCTCGTAATCGAACGTTGCTCCGAACATGCGAACGGAGAATTTCTCAGCTTTTCCCAACGATGCTGTACACGAAGATATACATATATAGTCATATATATATGTATTTATTTTACGTATTTATATAAATAAATATATATATATATGTGTTTATATATATATATTTATTTATATATATATATATAATTATATATTGACGAGGAATCGCGAAGCTTTCGCGACGCCACCGCGGGGGAGCGGTGAGGGCACCACCGCAATCCCTCTTTCACCCTGCGAGCTTTGGTCCAGGTCTGCCTCTGCGTCGTTGTCCGTTTGGAAGGCCACGAAGAAAAAAAAGGATAAAACGAATTTTCGATTAGTAATCGAATGGAGAAGAGAAGAAAGCTGGATTTATTTTCATTTTTTTCTCGACGGTTTTGGGAGTAATGAAATCGTACTCACCTACACAAACCATTCGTCTTTTTGGCTGGAGGAGATGTCACTGTGGGCGCGTGTGCGAAAATAAATATTTATTAGACTTTATTAGACTTTATTCCGATGGTTTAAGGTAGTTCTATCGTTAGATTCAAATCGAGAAATTGTTTTGCAGTTTTTCTCACATACAAAATGGTTCGCGGGCTTCAGTTAAATAAGAAAAGTTGTTGCAAATCGACTAAAGAACAGCATACTCCAAATTCATGGTCATCCCAGGTGATATGTGCTTGCTCTATAATTACAAAAATTGCGAAAAAAATGTTCTTAAGATTTTTTTGGAAAACTCAAGAAATCTTCTTTGATGTTGCATAAAAATGTATGCAAAGTTTTAGAAGGCTTCACCACGTAGAAGCCAAGATATTCATTGATGAAAATGCAACTTTTAACACGCGCTCTTACGAGAGACTACCGAAAATTGTGATTTTTACCAATAATTATCTCAACTTCCACGTGGTAAAACCTTCCAAAATTTATTACACACGTATATATGACATCAAAGAATACGTATTCAAATTTTCAACAAAATCTTAAGAAAACGATAAAACGATAGAACTACCTTAAATGTTAAAATTTCATTATTCTGAAATTAATTATTCAGAGTGAATCGCTGTGTTTTTTACGATTTTATTCGACGAGTACGATGAAGATGTATGTCATTGTCGAGTCGGATAATTTGAGTAAATGCTTGGGAAGCGGTGAAAAATTGAACAAACCTGTCCGAGCCGTGGCTCCTCACTTTGCCTGGCAGTAGAGGCGGACCCGGGCCACGCTGTGCCCGAGCCTGAGGCCCGCAGGGCGCAGCCAGTTTCCCGGCCGCGGAAGGGTTGTTGCGCCCGTTAATCCAAGCCCCGTTCCCATATTCCCCATGTTCCCCATCGGGCCCAATGTTCCCATCGACCCCTTGAGGGTTGTCATTCCCATGCCGGTGCTCGCACCGTTCGATCCGTACATCTGTTGCACTGGAACACCGTCGAAGAACATCAGTTTCGCCACGCGACCATCAAAAGCTCCAAAAACTCGGGTGGACCGAAAAAATACAATTTCGCCATTTTTTCTCATCGAGCGAATTCGTTGAGCGCGAAAAACTGGCGTTTCCATTCGCTTTCATTTATGTATATTATCAATTTTTCTATGTCTAATCAGACGACAAATTTACTGTCTAAAAAGTGGGAGAGGAAATTTCGGAATGATAATTTTTGAAAAATGAAAAATTTCATTTTTTTTTGCGCTCCGACGATGCCAGCTTCGGGCTCGTCCAAGGATGATGGATAAATCTTGAATACACCGGCGAAGATTTCGCCCAATTATACGCATCGCGTGTTCGTCGTTAGCTCCGATTACGAGCCGGTGCGAAAGACGGAGAAGGAAATAGAGGAAAAAAAGGAAAAAAATGGCGAAAAATAAAATGAGACATAAATATCGTGGGAGAAGGGATGGAGAGAATTCCGTGTTTGCACAGAGCGAATGAAGTGCAATGTCGGATTGGTCAGTGCGGTAAACAGGAAGAAATATGATGACGGCCAACCGGCAAGGGGCTCGTGAAAGCACCCCTGTGATTTACACCCTCGACGCTACATGCATCTCCCTGCCTTCACATGTATCTCGGAGTTGATGATGCTGAACGCTCCTGCACTGTACCGTAAATTCCGCACGGAAACAGCGCGCCTTTCCAACGAGATGATTTCTCTCATTTTTTTTTCCCCCATCATCGCAATGATGATTTATAAAACAAAAAATCATCATCGGAAACGAGATTTCGTAAAACGGCATTTTTCTCACCACGGTTTCGTTTTTTTTACGAAAAAAAGATACGTAGATTTAGGGATTTTCGAAAAACACCATTCCTGGGGAGATTTTTAATATTTTTATTGACAAAAGGAAAAGACAAAGTATGTATGAAACGAAAAATTGTTCGTTTGACTTTTCACGTTGATTTTTTTGTGCCGCTAACGAAGCTCGCAGCTTCGAAGCTTCCACGTTCGGGGGAAATTGGATTTTACTCGGAACGCCCCATATAGGAGTGCGAAATGTACGAGGAAATGGGATTGAAAGGCAGAGCGATGCTCACGAGAGAATCGCAGATTGCGTACACTGTTTTTTCAAACGCCACGAGCCCCGAAGTGTTTTGGTGGATGAGGGAACGAAAGCTCGCGTGAAAAAAAAAAAAAAGCAAGGGGAAACGGTAACGAGCGCGAGACAAAAACCGGATCGATTGCTCGTCCGTATTTCCGTTTGATAACGACACTGGAACCGCTCATACGTGAATGGATACATGTATACACATTTTATATCAAAGTCCATGGAAGAAAAAATCCCCGACCGATGTTAGTTTGCTCGAAAAATCACAAAACGTACGCCCTTCCGTTTCACCCCGTTGTGCAGCCCGTAGAACGTCGGATTACTTTTTAATCGACGAAATCAAAGCGCTCGATCATTATTCCACCGGGGCGTTTCCATAATCCAATTAAAATCATTTTTTTTCGTCAGCTTGACGTTTTTTTTATTTTTCCAACGACATTCATCTGGGGGGAAAAATAGCGCGAATATCCATTCGAGAAAATTCGCAAGAAAAATAATGAAAAATGCATTTTTTTTTATTTTTATAACGCAATGCGAGGTTTGATGAAAAAAAAACAATGTATTCTCTTGCACGGTTATTATCGCGGGAACTTTTGATTATTTCAAGAGTTTCGCTCGGTCGTGAATGCTCGTGCGTTTTTCTTTTTTCGTGTCGCACGTAAATTCGAGATAATTTATGAGTCCCGTGGACAAGACTGTCACGAGATTTCTCGCGGTGGTGCCCACGCAGACGTTGCTGAATTTCCGATGAGGAAATACATTTTCTTTTCATTCGAGCGTACTCTCTCTCTCTCCCTCTCTCTCTCTCTCTCTCTCTCGTATTATTTTTCCATCAATCCGAGGAGTCGCGTACCGAGATTGGCATATTACACTCGTCTCCCGAAGCGCAAACGAAATAGAATACTCACGGTGTCTCGGATGGGAATTTTCATCCCTCGTTTTGTTTTTTTTTTTATTTTTCCGGCGAATCTCGAGAGACGGAAAAGTCGAAGATTCGACGAGACGCCTCGCGTATATTTATACGGACCAAGGATCGTATACATGTTGTATAAAAAAGTACAGCAATTTTCGTTATCCGCAGAGTCGAGAAGGAACGAAACTTTAAATTGTGCGCTCGAGGAAACGGAAGCCCCGAACAATTCTCATAACTTTTGTAATATTCTTTTCTCGAATCTCCACGTCACCGACAAATCATTTTGTACTTTCCTTTTAATTCATCGTAATTCTCTTTTCCTTCTCCTGTTTTCATCCGCGGAATACGTTTTTTTTTAAAAAAAAAAAACAAAACTCCCGCTTTCGCCTCTTTGTCAGTCTGGGCCCTGAAGAAAAACTCGAAATTCGAGGGAATGTTTTTTTCGAAAACAAAAGTGCAGCTTCTTTCGTTAATCGTGGAACAAAATCGCGATATCGAAGCTTGCATCGTCGAAGCTCGACGAAAATCCGAATTTTTTTGAATTTTTGTAAAATTTCTCGAGAGAAAGAAATTTCCGGAGATTTCGCTGGATTCGACAGACGCGAACTTTAGAGTCGCGTACGATTCTCGATCGATACCGCAGGGTCGTCAGCAAGAGTATCTTTTTTATTCTCCGCATCGTCAACATTATTTATGTACAATTTTTTTTTTACCTACATTTCAAGCTCGATCGTGTTTCACGAGCTGATTACGAGTATTTTTCGCTCCCTCCGCAACGAGAAAAAAATGAAATAATAAATAACCCGCCATCGATGTTTGCAAACAGCTCAAACGCCGCGAAAACGTAACTCGATCGCGAAAGAAATTGAAAAAGACATTGATTTCGATCGGAGATAAACATTTATGACCAAAATCCGAATTTTTCGGAATTTTTCAAAATTTCTCGAGAGAAAGAAATTTACGGAGATTTCGCTGGATTCGACAGACGCAAACTTTAGAGTCGCGTACGATTCTCGATCGATACCGCAGGGTCGTCAGCAAGAGTATCTTTTTTATTCTCCGCATCGTCAACATTATTTATGTACAATTTTTTTTTTACCTACATTTCAAGCTTTTTTCGCTCCCTCCTCAACGAGAAAAAAATGAAATAATAAATAACCCGCCATCGATGTTTGCAAACAGCTCAAACGCCGCGAAAACGTAACTGGATCGCGAAAGAAATTGAAAAAGACATTGATTTCGATCGGAGATAAACATTTATGACGAAAATCCGAATTTTTCGGAATTTTTCAAAATTTCTCGAGAGAAAGAAATTTCGGGAAATTTCGCTGGATTCGACAGACGCAAACTTTAGAGTCGCGTACGATTCTCAATCGATACCGCAGGGTCGTCAGCAAGAGTATCTTTTTTATTCTCCGCATCGTCAACATTATTTATGTACAATTTTTTTTTTACCTACATTTCAAGCTCGATCGTGTTTCACGAGCTGATAACGAGTATTTTTCGCTCCCTCCGCAACGAGAAAAAAAAGAAATAATAAATAACCCGCCATCGATGTTTGCAAACAGCTCAAACGCCGCGAAAACGTAACTCGATCGCGAAAGAAATTGAAAAAGACATTGATTTCGATCGGAGATAAACATTTATGACGAAAATCCGAATTTTTCGGAATTTTTCAAAATTTCTCGAGAGAAAGAAATTTACGGAGATTTCGCTGGATTCGACAGACGCAAACTTCAGAGTCGCGTACGATTCTCGATCGATACCGCAGGGTCGTCAGCAGGAGTATCTTTTTTATTCTCCGCATCGTCAACATTATTTATGTACAATTTTTTTTTTACCTACATTTCAAGCTTTTTTCGCTCCCTCCTCAACGAGAAAAAAATGAAATAATAAATAACCCGCCATCGATGTTTGCAAACAGCTCAAACGCCGCGAAAACGTAACTGGCTCGCAAAAAAAATGGAAAAAAACATTGACATCGATCGGAGACAGACACAAGAACGCAAAGTTGGAGATTGCAGCGTTCGAGAAACGTCTTATCGCGTCACTGACGTTCGAGAGCCGATAAGGAGGGTTGAACGGAGAGAATAAATAAATAAATAAACAAGTTTGAAAAACAATCGTCACTAGCGAGTCCCCGACGGAACGTCCGTCGTTCGCGAAGAATCCCCACTGTGCCACCGCTCAAAATAATCGATTTAACGTTCGATCAGTTCAAAACAAACGGTCCAGCGGCGTACGGTTTCGCAGCTTTCGTCTTAACGATAAAACATCCGCGATAGCTCGCGTTAACGTCCTCGCCAGCCAGAGCCGGTGGAAACCTCGGTGGGCAAAAGCCGAGAAGATTAGCGAGAAAGCCAGCGCAGGGCCAGCCCCAGAATCCATCTTTGGAATTGATGGACTCTGCGAAATAAACGGCGGAACGATGATGACTGCAGCCAAAGGGATTTCTCTCTCTCCAGCATCCGGGCTGATTGATCCCGCCGTTCATGTAAAAATCAACGTGGCCGCAGGTCTCGACTTTGCCCTGGACGAAGGCGTTCGTGTGGAGGACGTCGACGAATTCGGCGTCCCCGGCGTCGAGCTTTTTCTCCTTGTCGACCATCACGAAGAGAGGCATTGCGGGGTCGAGTCCGGTTATTCGCGGTATCTTGTAAGGCCTCAGAACATTGGCGGCGAACGCGGGTACGTGAGCACCCAGGCTGAAGCCGATAACGTGGATATTCGTGGCGCCCTGATCGCGCAGCCGCTCTACCAGCTGGGCGAGGCAGACACCCACGTGGGGAACGTTCCTGACGGCCACCGGGTAGCAAGGGCCGACCGCCAGGCGGTACCAGTCGACGGCGATCACGTTCATCGACTCCTTCCTCATGTACTCGTGTCTGATGTCCACCAGGGTGTCCAATTCCATGCCGGAGTTGTAGCCGTGAACGATGATCTTTGTGGGATCGTCGGGGGAGTAATTGGTCTCGTTGAGGTTCGACCAGGTGTCGTTCAGGCTGATGGTCTCCGCGTCGTACGGATTCTTTCGGGTGTAGAGGAAAAACGTGATTTCCTCGTCCGGACAGGTGTCTGTCCCGTGAATGAGACAAGGACCGACGAAATAATCACCGCTCGGACTATTCCCCGACTGAACCTCGTTCTCCAGCCTGTTGCTGTCCCTGTCGTCCTCCTCGTTGACTTCCGGCCGAACGCCGTTGATGACCAAGTTTTCGTTCAGCGTCCTGCCGAGGACTATCGTCATCGCCAGGGAAAATGCCATCAGCAGGCCCAGGACCACCGGCAATCGCGGGCAAATTGATCTTGAATGCCTCCAAGACTTTTCCCGAGACATCGTTGCCTTTGCTTCTTCCAAACTCCTCCGCGATTTCATCCAACAACCTGGTGACAATTTTCACTCGATTTTCTGCGGATCCTTATCGTCTCTTATTTTTTCGGCTATTTTTTCTATGTCACCAACGGAACTGTGATAATTCAAATATCCACGAAAACCGCTGGACCCTCCATTTTTTCAAGATCGCTTTTACGGTCCACTTTTCGTTCGACTTTTCATCGCGATTTCCGGCGACGTTCGTTCGGCGAGGGCAAAATTTTTTGACGTATTTTTCACGTATCGCGTAATATCGCCGTTTAGAAGAAATTGTATGAAAGGAAATACCGTGAGAGGATTGAGGGTAAAAAATTCCAGCGCTATTCGCTGCACTTTGAGACTCGAAAAGTCCGCCGTCTGAGCTCGGTGGGATTTGATTGAAAACTGTGACAAACTTCGTGACAGCCGCACGGAGTGCCGAGGCGAACTGAGGGGCGTACGAGCGAACCAAAGACGTCATTTTGTGTTTGCTTTGCGATAGGCTCGGACTCGGAGAGGAGCAGAGTGTCGAACGTGGGGATTTAATGATATGCGTGTGCCTGTGTGTCTCTCATTATTCGAGAATGGACATTATGTCGTCGGTAGTCATTGTCAGTGTGCCGTAACGCTTTTAGCACGGAATACCTTTGATTAAGGTGGTTGGCTCGCCGAACCTCGATTCCGACGAATTTTTTCGAAAAATTGCTGCTATTTTCAACACTCGATTATTACATACGTATATATTTATGAATATCGTCATTCATAAACTGTTCTATTCATAAACACGTATGTAAAAAAATCCTACATACAAACAGTACGTAGCACCTAATATTTTTCGAATACCCGGCGAATCGAACGAGTTTCGCTCAGTAGCTGGTGAGCTAACGCAGACAACCACCTTAATCGCGATAATTCCAGTCAAGAGTGTCGGTGAAAGATAAATTCTGAAAAAATATCCCGAATTACGAGGGAAATCAGGAAAGAAAATGAGGGAAAAAGCGAGATTGGATTAAAATCGTGCGAGGTAAAAAAAGAAAAATGGACGAGAGAATGAAGAGAAGAGAGGAATCTGGAAAGCAAAAAAAAAAAACGTAAAAAGCTTTCACGAAAATGATACGTATGTTTGCGTTTCGCCGCGATATTTTTTCTGCAAACGTATGAAAAAAAAAAGCTCGCTCGTTCTACGATGCGATAACGCGAGTGATTATTCTCGAGCAGAGTTGAATAATTTAATCGCTGGTATTCCGAGATTCGAGCGAATGAAAACTTCATCGAGTGAAATTGGAGATGGAAAAGTGGTTGGGAGAATTTTGCAAAATCGACGGGTCGGGAGAAATCGTGATAGAAAAAAATAAAAAATGAAACGCACGCGAGAAAGTGTTTCCGATGCGGAAGTGGGTGAAGGTGAGCCGACACGGGCGCCTATTAATTCGAAATTTACGCCCTTTTATTCACCGACGACATAAATATATAGCTATATGTTTGAAACAAAAATAATTATGTACAACGCGACGCCACGAGCTCGCTCGACTTTCCTAAAGGTCTCTCGCTTCGAATACTCTATTGGGAATACCGATACGAATCACTTTTGCACTCGTTTCACCTACTTCTTCATCACGAGAGCTCCAACTTTGGACGTTTCATTACCGATTCCATCAACGTCCGTGTCCCACATTGTAGGCGTATTTCTCGAGTCGGATATCAAAAAAAGGAGAAAATCGATTTTGTAAAATCTTCGTTAATTTGAGTAACTTCAATTTTCAGTCAAATGTAGCCGCATAAATCATTAAAATAATTGATATTTTCTCAGAAAACGAGGTTTTATGATTCAGAGCGGATTGGAAAAATTTTTGAGCGATCTTCCGTCGTCCCGCCGACGTAAGATTGCGCTTTTGACGGAACAACCACCTTAACGACGACGATAAGGTCCCCGAGAATGAGCAGAGCCGACTGAGGCTTGTGTACGAAACGTTTCGTCAATTCCTCGTGAAACAGATAAGATATTCCGGGAGATAAGATAAGTGGAGAGAAAAAAAGAGAAAGAAGAAGCGAGTTTTCAGTTTGTCCGCGCAATTACCCGGGGAGCACCGTCGTTTCTCCTCCTCCCGCGAGAGGGAGAAAGATTCCGCCACTCGCTCCATTTCGAACGATCCCAAAAAATGGATTTTCGTATCAGTAAACCTCGAAAAAATTTTGAAAAAAGCGCGAATCAACGAGAACCAACAATTTCCGATGTTTTGTTTTTTTCCCACGGAGCAATCGAGCTTGCCGTACTCGCTGAATGCTCGTTTCCGTTCGTCAGAGCGAAAGATGAGAAAAAAATAAGACAAGTGGAGAAAAAAGAGAAAGAAGAAGCGAGTTTTCAGTTTGTCCGCGCAATTACCCGGGGAGCACCGTCGTTTCCCCTCCTCCCGCGAGAGGGAGAAAGATTCCGCCACTCGCTCCATTTCGAACGATCCCAAAAAATGGATTTTCGTATCAGTAAACCTCGAAAAAATTTTGAAAAAAGCGCGAATCAACGAGAACCAACAATTTCCGATGTTTTGTTTTTTTCCCACGGAGCAATCGAGCTTGCCGTACTCGCTGAATGCTCGTTTCCGTTCGTCAGAGCGAAAGATGAGAAAAAAATAAGACAAGTGGAGAAAAAAGAGAAAGAAGAAGCGAGTTTTCAGTTTGTCCGCGCAATTACCCGGGGAGCACCGTCGTTTCTCCTCCTCCCGCGAGAGGGAGAAAGATTCCGCCACTCGCTCCATTTCGAACGATCCCAAAAAATGGATTTTCGTATCAGTAAACCTCGAAAAAATAAAAAAAAAAGCGCGAATCAACGAGAACCAACAATTTCCGATGTTTTGTTTTTTCCCACGGAGCAATCGAGCTTGCCGTGCTCGCTGAATGCTCGTTTCCGTTCGTCAGAGCGAAGGATGAGAAAAAAAGCCGTTAAAAGAGAGAACGAAACGGATACAGAGAATAAATTAGAGGGATGAGCTCCGCGTCCCTCGTGGGTCAAGTTTGTAAGGACTGAAAAGACCGGGAATGCCATCGCGGTGTTCAAAGTCGAGGCGAAGAAAGACCCGGTCGTCCGGAGCTGGAAAAGGGAAGAGAGGAACGGCGAGAGAGAAAAAGAGAGAGAGAGGCTTAATCTCCGGTTTCGCGAATAATTCAAGCGTTTCTCCGAGCGAGCAGAACGTACGTACGTATGCACCCTGTAAAGACCATCCTCTTTCTCTCGCCAAAGTCTCTGATAAATCTTGCAGCACCGGAGGAGCGTTATCCAGTCGACACGCTCCATTAAACCGAGCTCCAAGCTGCCTCGAACGTTTCGCCTCTCTTTCTCGTTCGAGCGGCCAAGATGCTCTCCATCTTTGGTTGGTACACACGTGTACGCAACCATCGACGACTTTTCACGGTTATCCGCTTTACGAGCGCGATCGAAAGCTCGAGGGTCAAACGTTGGGACAATGGAGCACCGCAATTATCACGAGGCTTCCCTCTTCACACTGACGAGCATTATTAAAACCTGCGCCCATGTCCACATCGTCCAAAACTTTGCCTTCAAGCTCGACGTTTCGCGGTGAGCACCGTTCGAACGTTCGTCCGCTCGGAAATCGTTAAAAAAACACTCTCGAGGACCATTGATCATCCCTTAAACACCGGAACTCGTTGAATCGAGTTTTTCGAAAAATCGACACGAAACTCGGCTTCTTCCTGCGCTCGAGTGCTTCGAAACTTTGGAACCAAAGTAACGAATGAAAAAAACATGACGAAAAAAACATTTCGTCATGTTTTTCCCAATAAAATTCCGACGTTTGTCGAAAAACAAACAAAAAATGAGATAAATAAATAAATAAACGAAAAATCCATCGCGAACGGTAACTCCCAATTTTCGCATTACCACCTCGCGTAATCCGGGATTAAGGTAGTTCTATCGTTTTATCGTTTTCTTAAGATTTTGTTGAAAATTTGAATGCGTATTCTTTGATGTCATATATACGTGTGTAATAAATTTTGGAAGGTTTTACCACGTGGAAGTTGAGATATTTATTGGTAAAAATCACAATTTTCGGTAGTCTCTCGTAAGAGCGCGTGTTAAAAGTTGCATTTTCATCAATGAATATCTTGGCTTCTACGCGGTGAAGCCTTCTAAAACTTTGCATACATTTTTATGCAACATCAAAGAAGATTTCTTGAGTTTTCCAAAAAAATCTTAAGAAATTTTTTTCGCAATTTTTGTAATTATAGAGCAAGCACATATCACCTGGGATGACCGTGAATTTGGAGTATGCTGTTCTTTAGTCGATTTGCAACAACTTTTCTTATTTAACTGAAGCCCCCGAACCATTTTGTATGTGAGAAAAACTGCAAAACAATTTCTCGATTTGAATCTAACGATAGAACTACCTTAAGGCTCGAGCGGAGGTTGAAACAATTTCGCGACATGCGAAGAGGGAAAAATAAATATTCGACCGTCACTCGCTGTCGTGTCGCGGGTCGGCTATGCTTTTCGGTTAACCGTCGCCGCCCGTTGAATAAATAACTTCCGCTTTCCATGCCGCGTATTGCGCAAAAGTGCGTACAGAATGGCGTTACAATGATGAGAAAAGCGCGCGCGAATGTGACGATGGAAAATAATAATAATGATGATAATAACAGCAGCAGCGAGGAACGAAATTATCGTCGGACGCGAAGTGAACGAAAAAAAAAAAAAAAATCCACGAGTTCGCGTTTCACTCTTCGGCATCGAACACCGAAGCGAACATCGACTCGATCCGTGCGGAGAGAAACAAGGGAGGAGGCGTGAACTTTTTTTTTTTTTTTTTCAAAGCGCGACAACGAACAGAGCGTATCGATAACGGAAAATTGGATTTTTTTTTTTGCGATCCCGCGATTACCCATCGCGCAAATAAATTCATGTCGCACTGCAGGAATATACACCGGTGAAACGAAGCAATCTCGCCGAGTGGGGAAAACAATAGGCGCAAACAAACGAGCGCCATGCAAATTGGAGCAATTTTTCGTGAGAATAAACTTTTTTTCGAGAGAACGAATGGTTCTCCAATTTCGTTTCTTCCGGAGAGGTTTTTCAGCAAAATGAATTTTTGCGAAAAGATTTGTTACCCAAAATTTGGGTCTCTGTCGAACTTTGACAGGATGCGAGCTTCAGAGTCACGTTTTTGTTGCTGCGTTTTTGTTCTTTTTGTCATTTTCATTTTCATTTTCATTCGGGTGCATTTTTCAGTGTGAAAAAAAGGGAAGAAAAAAGATTGATTTTCCGACTCACATGGGAAGCTGACCGGAGGATGCGTCTGTGCGTTGTGGGCGTTGTGCGGATGCCTCGGAGTAGCGACACGATGACGGCTGTAGCACAAAATCGTCGCCGCAACGAGCCCGGCCATGCTCAGCACGAGGAGCACGAGTACAACGGCGAACCACGTTGTTTGCATGCCGAGAATCGTCGAGGCTTCCGTGTCTGCAAGGAGGGCGGAGCGGATCGATTATTTTTTTAAATTAAATCTTCAAAGGTTCAACGTTGAATGGCAGACTGGAGAAAATCCCCGCGGAGCGCTCATTTTCGGGATGTGTATCTTTTTTTTTCGTCATTTTTGACTTTTCGTCAGACGGGAAAAAATTAACGGAGCCGAAAAAAAAAGTGAACAAACGCGCGATTGGGAAAAAACGTTTAACCTCCCACAGTGACAGTTTTGCAAAATTTTCACTCGGGAAGCGAGCAAATTTTTTTCGACCAGCGAGCGTTGGACGTCGCTATTTTTTCAACGTTATTATTATGGATGATTTTGAAATTCTTTGCGTCGTTAAATTGTCGACGAATATTTGGTAAATCGGTGATATTCGAAATTGTATTTATGAAATTAAAAAATGTGTATTCCGTCAAACGTACTCGCACACAGAGTGGAAGCAGACTCGTCGGATCCGTCCTCGCAGTGATTGACACCGTCGCAGAGCAGATCCATGCCGATGCAAAATTCATTGAGCTTGCAACGAAAATCCTTGCACGTGTGTTCTGAAAGAGAAAACGGAAAATAAAAGATCGAACGAATGAGAATGTTGACTTTTCTGATTTTGTCATTTTCGTCATTTCGTTCGAGCTTTTGAAATAACGCGCGCATCGATATCTCCTCGTCGACGGAATTCCTCGTCGACGGAAGTCCTCGTCGTTGTAACAAAGTGTGGGGAAAGTTTCCGAAGGGAGATTTAAAAAGTTGGCACAAAGTTTCGTTCGATTTTCTCGCCTTCTCGGTGCGCCTTATCGTCGAATAACGATGGACGTTTAATAAATCAAATATCCGCCACTCGCGCTTCGTTGAGCGAACAGGAGAGGAGCTTTTGAAAACTAATTGCTTCTCGCGTAATTATCCTTCGCTGAGAAAATTGCTCCAAGATTGAGAGTACATAGCGTATATGTATGCACAGGGTTTTCAATCTTGCCTCAATTTTTCGATCGATCTGTGTTTATCTCAATCCGTTAATTATCGATTGAAATCAACGCTGGCTCTGACGCGGATAAATTCAATGAAAAATTTGCATATTTTCGAGCGACTCTCGAGTCAACCGTCGAATAAAAATTGCACGAAATTTCTGCATCCAAACTTTCATCTTTTTTTCCTCTTGCTCTCGCCTCTCGGATGTTTTCGTCCCTTGATTTTCGGTATCCCAGACGAATTATCGAAACGTCGAGTCGAACGATATACGCTCGTGGGGATGTTTGTATATTAGTGTCTCTATGGTGAATTATACGTTTGGGACAATATTGTACAACCGCGCCCAGTTATGCCCGGGTAAGCCTGCGAAATTCGCGGTCTCGTACCTCGAATTTACGGAACGAAACACGCGAGGCGAAAGCTCGACGAACCCCACAGTCAGTCAGGGGTAGTGGACGGACATGGAAGTGCGAGATTTTCCCTTATATACCGACATATGTATGTGTATATAGTACGGATGTATACTCGCGTACTTTCAAACGTACTATATAGAATTGCGTACATTTATATAGATATATACATATGTATATGTACATAAGCAGATAATATGTTTGCAATGCGGTGAAGAACGGCGAGTTTGTAACGCAGGAGGGTGCATTTAATCGTACTCATACATATTTACACGTATGTAAAGTCGTAGCGAGCGTCTCAGTCCCAGTCATTGGCAGTGCGCCAAATTGAAGGACGAAAACAGTCCGTTATTCCATTCTCTGTCCGAATAATAATTTCCCTCTTATTCACCGGGAAAATCTTGACATCCTGTACGACAAATTTACGCCTACAAGGAAATTGCAATGATTTTCCTTCGAGTATCAATCATCACAAGCGCCATCGTCTTAATTTTTTGTGCAATTTAATCTGACGAAATCTGGCAAGTGTAAAAAAAGTAGCAACTATTTGAGTAAATTGGTTTTTTTTTCATGTTCGCATTGAATTATTGAGTTTTCGATGAAATGTCGGCGATTTTCGTAATCAGCGGGATAAAATACGTCGATATGAACTGTTTGATAGAATTTTTTTAATTGAACATTTTTCGGCATTTTTGCCAAATTGATTCGAGCTACTAAAATACCCGCCATTTTTTTTCTAATTGAGGTAGACGCTGCAACTTGCGCTTGTTCTCTTCGCAATTGTTGAGGCTTCAAAATGACGTTTGGTTCATCGGGATATCTTGATTTTTCGATTTTTGGCAGATTTTTAAATTCGGAGCATCGATTTTCGCCAGTTTTCCCATACATACCCCTTTGCGTTTTTTTCGCCAATTTTCAACATCGATTTTGAGGGTGAAGGAACAGAGCTATTCACTTCTACCTTTCACCATTTTTTAAGTCTACTCGAGAGCGTCTCCAAACCCCCCCAAACAATGTACGCAGCACGAATAGAAACGTAGTTATGACCGTTTGAAATTTCGGATTTTCGACGATTCTGGAAAAGTGGCGAAAAATGTCGGAAATTTTTTTTTTCCAATTTTCAATCTTTCAAGCGCTTATCCGATCGAAAATTTCCCGCTGACGACGAAACACACCGACTTTATCCCAAAAACTCGATATTTCAATGAGAAAATACCAATTAACTGACGAAACTCGAATTATCGCGCATTTCCCGATTTTTCGAAAAACAAATTTCGCAACCACCCGAAAACTTGTGCATTTGACACAGATACAAAAGAATCATCGTCGGTGTGGAATCAACAGTCTCGCCGAATTTGAAATTAAAATTAAATTCCAAAAAATGCGCGAGAGCGCGAGGAAGATTAAAAATTCTTTTTCTTCCTTCTTCAATATCGTATTTGCGCTGTAAATTGACGATTCGAGGTGTGCCCGAGTTGGGAAAGTCGATCTGGGAAATAAAGGACACCCTAATGTGTGCCCACAATTATCCGAAAATCCCTCGCGGTCCAACGCTCATGTATCTTCGATGTCGGAAGCGTGGAATATTTGCTTTTGCATTCGACTCAAAGTCAGGCGCACACGGATCAGACAAATGCATGCCTCGATTACACGTATCCGTGTGCGAAAATACGTACAAAAGCGTATGTGTAATTGCACGTATTTTCACGATGATCCCCCGTGCTCTCCTCGCGTTTCGTTTCGTTACGTAAACGTTTCGGCTAATTTTATTAATTAATTGCAAAGCTATTCGAGCCGCGAGTTTGCACAAAGTGCGCGCGCGTCTCTCCATTAACCGAATATTCCCATCGACAATTCGTCACTCTACGATTGCCGGCGGCACACGTGATTAATTACATCGATAAGATTCCTACGTAAACGATCGATAAACAGAGAGAAACACATTTTCGAGAGAGGAAGCATGTTTTTTCAAAAAAACTTTGACAAAACGCGTAATTCAAATTGCGAAAATTTCGAAATTGTTCATTTCGAAAATTTCGGCTCATTCCTCTCCGACGATCGAAGCTTGAGCATCACTTTTTTTTCCCTTTTGCAGTGCAACAACGAGTTTCGGAAGCTCGCGTGTACTCTGCTCGTTTCTCGAGCGCCACCGCTCCATATCTGACCTATTTTTTTCGTTTTTTCTCTTTTCCGCGCTCTCCGAAAGTCCCGTAACGACATCGTTGGACGAGTCCGTTGTTTTCCGAGTATTTCGTTATTTTGAATATATTTTCGACGCGATATTCCGCAGCAAAATACGCGGCTCTTTTGTCAAAACGATTTTTCATTTTATTCATCACACACTCGCGATGCATTTGCATTTTCGTGTAACGCGCGTGTATTTCGCGCATCAGCGATGCGAAAATTCACGGACGACAGAGTCGCGATGACCGGTGTGAAATGACGAATTTTGCAAATCCGAGAAAAATGAAAAAAAAAACAGGAACAGAAGGAGCGGCGATCGATCGGAAAACCAACTGAGCGAAATTGAAAAACGAGAGATGGAAAATAACCGCTTCGATCGATGATTTTGTCGCAATTTGCCGAGCGTATCGAACGCGTCGAATCTTTTTTGGCACGAGGAAGGAAATCCGAGCAGTCCGCGCGACGAGGGTAAAGCGAAACCGCGCCTAATCCCCGCGAGGATCAATTAAGAACCCGAGAGCGAGATTGCCACCCCGGGGAAAAACTCGGAAAACTCGAGAAAAAGCAGACGAGCCGCGTTCTCGTACACAAATCGGAGTAAAAAAAAAAGCTCTTAAGGTAGTTCTATCGTTTTATCGTTTTCTTAAGATTTTGTTGAAAATTTGAATACGTATTCTTTGATGTCATATATACGTGTGTAATAAATTTTGGAAGGTTTTACCACGTGGAAGTTGAGATATTTATTGGTAAAAATCACAATTTTCGGTAGTCTCTCGTAAGAGCGCGTGTTAAAAGTTGCATTTTCATCAATGAATATCTTGGCTTCTACGTGGTGAAGCCTTCTAAAACTTTGCATACATTTTTATGCAACATCAAAGAAGATTTCTTGAGTTTTCCAAAAAAATCTTGAGAAAATTTTTTTCGCAATTTTTGTAATTAAAGAGCAAGCACATATCACCTGGGATGACCGTGAATTTGGAGTATGCTGTTCTTTAGTCGATTTGCAACAACTTTTCTTATTTAACTGAAGCCCGCGAACCATTTTGTATGTGAGAAAAACTGCAAAACAATTTCTCGATTTGAATCTAACGATAGAACTACCTTAAAACAAACTCAAAAAAGACCACTTGGAGTGCGATGAACCCTTCGCGCTAATTTCGGTTAAAAAAAAAGAGGTCGATACAAGGGGCTCGTATTTAAATCGGCCTTCCTTGCACGTGTCGAGCAATCGGTAATTCAGTGTGCGAGGAAGACAAAAAAAGGTCGACTGTTTCGACCTACCCGGAGGTACGTTCGACGGAAGATTTGCCAAAATTTGCGAAATCGATTTTGGCGAGAGAGCCCGAATGGAATAGGAAAACGGAGAATTCTGATAGAGAGAGAGAGAGAGAGAGAGAGAGAGAGGGAGAGAGAGAAAAGCTGGGGCAATATCGTGCTCCGATATCCAACGTTGATTTCGCACGAATCCTCGCGCTGTTAAACCTGGACGAGGCAATTCCGCATATCCCTCTCTCCCTTCCTCCTTAATGGATACACAGATCGAAGCAGTTGTCGTTCGTGAGATCGGTGATAACGCGAACGAACAGTATTTTCACGTGGCAAACTCTGGCCCCCTTGGAGACTCGCCTCTCTCTCTCTTTCCTTCTTCTCGAAACTCTAAACTAAACTTCTTCCTTCCACCGGCTGATAAAGATATCGAGGCACGAGGCTCGCCTCCGCCCCAACATCTCAATCGTCGCTCGAACGACCAACAAACGCTTCCGCGTTCGAAAATTAATGGGAAAATCGTTGGCTCGTTGAAACGCCCAAATTCGATCTCAGGCTGGATTCGAGCTAAATTTCACGACTTTGAAAAATAACAGACATCGATCTTCATCGAAAAGCCCATGGAATTACGAAACTTTGGGTTTCTTCGATGATTTAATTATGCAATGAAGTTGGACGAAAAAGAATTGTAAAAAAAAAACAGGAGAACACAAAAGAGGACGAGGGAAAAACGACGTTTTCTGTACATTATTTTTAGAGGATAAAAATAATTGGAGCAAAGCTTGTTGCTCTATTTCTGTATATTTCTCTGGATAATGTTGAATGCATATGCATATCTCGTCGACGAATCTGCAAATAACCAGTGGAACCGAGAGAGAGAGAGACAGACAGACAGAGAGAGAGAGAGAGATGCGGTTTTGCGAAAACTCCATCTAGGGTAGTTTGCATGCTCCTCTCATCCGTCTAAATGCATGCTTGTACCGGCTACGTCATTGGGTCCATCGCTCGTTCGCATGCGTCTGTACTCTGACCCTTGACGTTACACACAGTTACATGCTATTTCCTTCCAGTCTCGTAAATATACATACAGAAAACCACTGAATATTACAGCAAACAGGTACACGTATATACATTAGGGTGTAGAAGAAAAGAAAGTGCACCAAAAAAGATATCCTAAAAATTCGAGATCGAAATAAAAGTATCAAAAGTCGTTCAAGAATTTTTAATCTCCAGGAGTAACCTGAATCTCCTTGAACCTCGTTACTCGGCGAGATTAAAAATTCTCGAGCGACCTTTAAATATTCCTTTCGCGAGCCAAATTTTCAGGATATTTCCGGATATCTCTTCTCTCCAGAGTGAGAATGATTGTCGCGAGGAGGAAAAAAAATGCAAATTTGCCCATTTTTCGAATTTTCAAAATTAGCTTCGAAATTAGTGAAAAAAAGTTGGTTAAAATGGGTCACCCTAATGTGCACGTGTGTGTAGAAGCCCTTTCTCGTATTTTGCGTGATGTATCACTGTGTTTTCATCGATTACAGCGTAGATGGACAAACAACCCTGCAGAAGTGTATTCCGGCGGTTATATACAAGCCAGAAACGAGATTCTCGTTGTACTTTTTTTCAACCCCTGAATAATTTACCGCGACGAAAGAATACTCGACAATCCGTTCCTTTTTTTACTTCAAAGACTCTGCGAAATGGATTTTTGCATCGTTGGAATCGAACGAGCTTCGTGAAGCTTCGAAATCCATCTACAACTACCGGAAGTGCTTTTTTCTTTCAAACTCTTTTCGCACTCCGCACCAGCGATAATTTGAGAGTCAGATTTCTTTCGAAACATTCCTTTTTTTCCCCATATGTTTCCGACGTTTCGTCATTTTTCTCCGTTTCTGCGGAATTACGATCGGAATTATAATCGTATTACCCTGGAGGAGCGAGTGAAAAAGGAGGTTCGGTACGCGAGGGTCGAAAATCCCAAGTTCCGGAGCTTTAAAATCGATGCCGATTTTTCTTTGAGAACCGAAAGGCAATTGGTGTATTTCGATATACATTTTTTCAAAGCAAAGAAATTACTCAAAATTCAGTGATGAGACAAATCCGAGAGGCTGCAATCTTAACAATGTTTCGCTGACACGAGTCTCCTTGAAGCAAAGTCCAGAGGGAGCTTTATGTTTTTTCCCCTCATTTTTCTGCTCAGTATGCATTGCTCGAGACGCGCTTCGATCGATATGGCCACTCTTGGGCTCTCTCCTTCAGCCGGGCTCGTTGAAACGATGTTTACCGATAAAAAAAAATCGCGATATTATCGAAGCGCGAAGTGATTCACACCAGACGTCACCTCGTTCGGTGTTTTTTTTTTTTTTTTTTTTTTTTTGCATACAAGACCGTACGTACACCGTGGCATTTGCCAAGGCAATCACGATTACGCGAACAGCAGTTGCAACTTTGCTCGTACATAAAAACAGAGAATGGCGAGAGAGAGAGGGGGGGGGGAGAAGCTTTTCTCGTTGTTCTCAACGGGCGAGAGAAAAAAAATAGGAAAAAAACGAGCTCTGTCGGCAAAATGTTCCCGCGTTACTGTAGCTTCGTTTCCCCCCCCTTTTTCCGCGTGAATTGCCAATCAGCCGACGCGTATTGTTTCGGACGCGAAACTGTTTTTTTTTGCCCGAAACTCCACATCCGAGCTGTACGATTTTTTGTCCACCGTCATCGCGATTGGTACGCTGAGAATTTTCTTTCCTTCACGAAAAAAAGTTTGCAATTTAAGCGGGGAAAGGAGCAAAGTTTTCGATAATCCTTCGCGATTCGAGGCATCTTTTCGGCTCGGGGGATGTTTTTTTCGAGCGAAAATCGCGGCGGAAAGCTTCCGAAAGTTTACGGGAGGGTAGGGAGGGAAAGAGACGAGAAAATTAGTGCGGAAAACGCGACGCGAGAAGGCGTGAATAATGGAGCCGTGATCGTTGTAGAGTGAGAAAAAAGGGGGATGAAACGTTGAGTGAAAAGTAAGAAGATCGGGGGCTTTTTTTTTTTTCTTTTTCGCTCAATTTGCCTCACCGCGTGGAGGGCGGATCGAGCGTGCGCCGATCGACATTTACGCCATTGCGAGACGAAGAACGCCGCCGCTCGTATAATATTTCAGGGGAGAAAACTGCGAGGCTTTTTTTTCATTTCTTCTCGTTTTTCTCTCATTTTCTCTTTTCTCGACGTGAAACTCGAACGTGGCGAAAGTTAAGACGCGATTGCGCATAAATCATGGCACAATCGCAATGGGATTTCGGGCACACAGCCGGAACACGAGATCGCCATGGAGGGATGAAAAAAATGCGAAAAAGAGGGATGAAAGGGGAAAAAAGTGCGGAGAAAGAAAAAGAGGGCGAAAGAATCGAGGGCGAATGAAGCTTTTATTTGCTGACGCGGATCGAGAGATTATGTATCCCCTCGGAGTCTGGGCAATTATTAAAATCGTCGTGATCCGCGCGAGAGCTTTGGATGCTGCGAACAATTCGAGATGAAAAAAAAAAAAAAACAGTGTAAAATAGATTCGATAATGAGTTTCTCTAACGCGCGAATTATTATTCCGAACGAATTTCAAATCTCGCGAAAATCGATGGCGAATTTATTCGACCCGCGTGTTTTCACCTCCGAACGTGATATCGAAATTTCGTCCTTTTTTTTTTTATTCACCCGAGACAAACGCCTCTCGCTCCGTTCGAATTGTACGCTTTCGCGAAAATCAATTTCCGTCCGCACAAGAGGAATAATCGGATAGATTGAACAATTTTATCGGCGATCGGAGCTTTTCCAATCTGGAAATTATTATTCCGCGAAAATCGACGCGCGAATATCGATGAGAAATTAATTCCGCGCGCGTATTTCCGTTTTTTTTTTCACCTTTTTTCCCACCCGTTGGAATTATCAATTTTCATGAAATTCTATTTTTGTTTGCGCGAAAAAGGAATTGCCCAGATTTTCAAAAACTCCATCGCTCCGTGAAAGTCACCCTTAGAAATTTATTTGGAGTAATATTTCGTATTAATATTTTGAAAAACGAAAAATATCGAAAATATCAAACAGTCGTTAGGTTTTTTTGGGAGTATTTCCTGAAAAAACGGCGAGAGGAGGCAGGAAAAACCCGCGTGAGATGTGTGCTCGGAGAAAATCGAAGCATCTTGCCGAAAAGCACGTTTTGTTGGAAAAAAAAAAGAAACGCGCGACAAAAGTAGTTTTTTCAAGATCGTGCGAAAACGGACACGTTCGAGCTTGGGCTCGTGCGGCTACGAATGAAGAAATAAATAAACAATAGAGTGTCGTTCGCTCGTGAGATAATAGGAGAAGAAAGTGTGATAAAGAAACGAGGGCGAGTGTCGATAAAAAGAGAGACGGGGGGGAGGGAGAACCGGTTGATACGAAAAGGAGATGAAAAAGACGGTGGAGAAGATGCTGAATCGACACGAGGGGGTGAAAAATTATTCAGCAAAACGGAGCAGCGTGCGGTGTCATTTTTTTCGCCCATTTTTTTTCCCTCATCTCGAGAAAGGATGGAATTTCAGCGCCTCGAGCTTGACGGGCTTTTGAAGAGAGTTTTTCCGATTGTTCACGCGGCAAAGCGGGAGAGCAGCACAATTCGCGTCTATTCACGAGGAAACATCAATCGACTCGTCTTACACGAGAAAAAGAAAACGCGATTTTTCCAAGGACCATTTCTCCCTCGAAGGATTTTCCTACTTTTAATTCGAGACTCGATAAATATCTCGCTGTATACTCGTTTTTCGTCGTGATTCGATCAAAGCCGAATCACGAAATTTCGAGTCGCAAAGTCAAAATTTTCCGTCAAAAAAACTCACTCTGATCCTTGATGGCGGTGATGACGAGCCGAAAACCATTAGCGTCCATGCCCCATCCGTCGGTGACGTATTTCAGAGTGACGAAATTCGTACGCGTGTAGATGGCGCCGACGCCGACGTTCGTATTTTTGCAGGAAAGGTCAGCCTGGAAAAATGGAAAAATGACGAGGATGGATTTTTTCGCATCCGCGCAAACAATTTGGCATACGCGAGAGAGCCACCACCCCGCAGAGGGGCGAATTTCTCGTCTCGCTGGAATTGAAAAATAGAAAAATAAACACGAGCAACGACGAAAGTACTTGGCGCACGATCGACAAATTGATCGTCGCAATTTTTTCAACAAACACCCGATGCAAATCCGATGGACGAGACCTTCGTGATCTCTGTGTGGTTTATTAAGAGAGTTAGTAGCAGGGTGGAGTTGTCACGGAGGCTGCAAATAGTCGTTTCGCAACGGGGGTTAAGCGAAACGTAATTCGCTCGGAGAAACGTGCAAATAACACTTGTTGCACCCTGAGAGAGAGAGAGAGAGAGAGAGAGAGAGAGAGAGAGAGAACACCATACAGCTGACGTGTGTATATATAGATATATATACATGTATATGTAGTTGAATGAGCGGACGGACGAAAGAGCCGACCGCGCAGCAGCGCAAGATTCGCCTCGTTCAGCCTGATCGGCACTCTCCTCATTGACGAAAGTAATAAAGTAAAATTGCTAATGAAACGAAAGGAGAAGGAAAAAGATCGAGGGAAACTTTGTGATCCGCCGGTTTCTTTTTTTATATTTTTATCGGAGTTGTTGGCCAGGAGAGAGCAGTTTCAAAACTGCACGTGCGATTTTTCAAGACAAGAGGATGGAAAGACAAGTTTGAGAAGAGAGGAAGGAGAACGATAATCTCCTTTTTTCATCGTCGTTCTTCATCGGCGTTGGCGTATCGTTGGATCGACTTTGATTAAGGTAGTTCTATCGTTTTATCGTTTTCTTAAGATTTTGTTGAAAATTTGAATACGTATTCTTTGATGTCATATGTACGTGTGTAATAAATTTTGGAAGGTTTTACCACGTGGAAGTTGAGATATTTATTGGTAAAAATCACAATTTTCGGTAGTCTCTCGTAAGAGCGCGTGTTAAAAGTTGCATTTTCATCAATGAATATCTTGGCTTCTACGTGGTGAAGCCTTCTAAAACTTTGCATACATTTTTATGCAACATCAAAGAAGATTTCTTGAGTTTTCCAAAAAAATCTTAAGAAAATTTTTTTCGCAATTTTTGTAATTATAGAGCAAGCACATATCACCTGGGATGACCGTGAATTTGGAGTATGCTGTTCTTTAGTCGATTTGCGACAACTTTTCTTATTTAACTGAAGCCCGCGAACCATTTTGTGTGTGAGAAAAACTGCAAAACAATTTCTCGATTTGAATCTAACGATAGAACTACCTTAAGATGAATTCGGATGAATTCTCGAAATTGAACGGCGCGGAAAAAGATAATGTTGTTTTTTTCAATTTTTTGTATTTTTCTCTCGTTGCGAGCAGAGTATACGAGATTTCGGTAATTGGCGAGAAGATTTCAAATTCGACAAGAGTTGGGCAAAACTGCATATTTGTTTGGCTTCCGGGCATAATTATTCGAGGATGTATAATTATAACGTCAGAATCGTGAATTTACTCGTACGACGTGCAGCATCAACGCCGCGATATAATGTTTCCCAATTAGAGCGGATGCGGGAAAACCGCAGAGAAGGGGTGGTAGAGGTGAAAGGGAGAGAGAGAGAGAGTGAGAGGGAGAGAGAGAGATCGTTAGAGGGAAGCAACGGCCTAGAATAATCCATATTTAATTAGACCGAGGGTGATGCCCGCGTCCGGGATACCAAAAGCTGACCAATCTCTCAGACGGAGCCGAGAGAAACACAACACAGGCGCTGGCCAACATTGTGCAGTGTGCAGCCTCCGCGAATGTCCGGGACATTACGGAGCTCGAAGCTGGAAGCGAGAGAAATCTGTACCAGCATCCGAGGACCCGTATAGCGTGTACGAGGGCGCTTCGGAGTCTGACCAGCACGAGGAAGAGAGAGAGAGAGAGGAGGCGCGACTCTCTCCGCATCTACTCGAACCGACGTTCACTCTCGTGACGAAACACACAGCGGAGTGCGGTAATTGGATTGGACAGCAGCTGCATTAGTAGTAATGCTCCGAGCATGCTCGTACGGTCCACAAAGCGATCTCTCTCCCTCTGATTTTCGCCCGGATATTCACGAGGGAGTTATAACGATAATTTGCATAAAAAAAAATAGCAAACGGGACGAAAAAACGCAGGCTGAACCGCGGTTGATCGACGGAAAAGCGAGATTTCATCTCAGGTCAAAAGAGAGCTGGGATTACCGGTGGCGGCATTAATTACAGCAGGATTTTTCCGCATCGAACCACGGGGCAGATACGAAAAATATTGTTTGTGAGCTTTTTTTTTCCTCGATATTCCCTTCCGCTCCGAAACGTCAACGAAAGATCGCCGGCGATGTCGGCACACGTGCGAGAGCAGGGGAGATGAAGCGAGAGAGGAAAAAAGTGTCACTCTCGCGCAGACCGCGTGATCCTTTGAATCGCGAGGGTGACATTTCGCATTCACGAAGAACCGGGTGTTGCCCGACGACTGCACATACCGGAGTACAGCTCCGGAGCAAAACTCAAATAAGAGGCTCTATTGTCAGCTCCAGCATCCGGCCTCGAGAGCTCCTCTCGAGTATTGATGATAAGGACAAGAATGCGAGAAGGAAGACGAAAAAAGACGGGGAATCACGATCCGAGAGAAGAAAGTATCGCAATATATACATTATGTATTACGCACACGGACACACACGTTTAAAATCGTCGCATTTGCACGGGGCGTTCCGTGTAAAATCGTTCGAAAAAATTCAAATAAATCTACGAAAACTTGCCAGGAAAATTCGCCCGAACGAGTCAATGATCATTTACGAAAAAAATTTCATTTCGATTATTTCCATTTGATTATTTCGAGAAACGCGGAGTAACTTTGAAATTTTTTCGAAGCTCGGACGTGAGACGGAACGACCCGTGGCTATTTTCATCCCTCGTCAAAGGTCGCACGGAGAGGGGTGCAGGGGTGAGAACGCGTATGAGAGAATGCACAGAAAGGGGGAAAAGGGAAAGAAGCTCGCAGACGGCCCGAAGAGATGGCACGGGATTAGATCCATCTCTGAGAATGTGTACTCGTGTGTGTCTGTGTGTGTGTGTACGTAAAGAGAGAAAGAAAAAGACCTCTGAATGAGAGAGCAACGCTAATATACATTTTTACAGAGACACGTCGGTCTGACGTTCTTCCTCGAGAATAGAATATCACAGAGCACGAAGATGAAAAAAAAGAAGGAAAGAGGAGAGAAACGCCATTCGTAATGGGCGACTTCTCGACACCATCCATCCCCTGTTTTTTTTTTTTTTCTTTCTTTTATTTCAGCCCTTTGCGAGCTCTCGACGTTTTTCCCTGCCTTCGTCACGGACGGTTCAACGCCGCGATCTTTTTTTCCCCTCCCCGCTGCTGCTATTATTTTCCTCAAGACCGGAAGAGCAAAGCTCATCGGATACGAACGCGATATTTCGTCGATAACGAGACTACGAGCCAGTCTCGGTTCGATCGAAGAGATCGACGTTTCTTGGCGAGCAAAAAAAGAAAACGCGTCTTCATTTTTTTTCCTCTCCTTTCCCCACGGTTTTTTAAAAACAAGCACGAGTTACCGCGGAATTATTCTCATTCTGCCAAACGACGAATTTATCGAGGCAAATATCTCGATTTTTCCTCCGGCAGGTTTGACCGCGAGAGAAATTAAAAAAAAATATATTCACAAATACGCGAGCGTCCGATTATTACGGCGAAAAAATGTCAATAAAACGCCGAAATTCTTCGTTGCTCCCGCCCTTGGCGATGTCGCCGATTTCGCGATTTCGTCAGAAAAAGGCTAAAATAATCGACGGAATTTCGATCGAATTTTTTCACCGGTGGGAAAACAATTTTTTCGCTGAAAATGATTTAATCTAATATCGCATACGCTCGCGATAATCGTCGTCGTTTGTCAATGCCCCTGGCGGAACGCCTATAAATAATCGATGCACGAGAGTTCGTTAATCGAATCGTACACGCGCATTTACCGCGCCTCGTGTTTTCCGATCGTCCGAGCGTTTGAACGCTTCACGTTCGGTCAACCGCAGATTTTCAATGATTTTAACAGATATACATCGCCGGGACGAATGAAATATGCAGATAGGCCGAATCGCGTGACGTTTAAATAAATAGCGAACCGCTCGCTGCATAAATTCGTCCCAACCACCTTTCCGTGTGTACATTTATGTACTGCAGTCTATACGTGTGCGTGTGTGCGTATATATATACACACGCAGATACAAAAAAAACGTCATGAATTTTCATCGTTTTGAGCATCGACAAAAATATCGCGAATGTGACACCTGCCAGAATTTTTCTTTTTTTCTCATCGCACGGCGAATCGAGCCGCGCGGTTCGGACGCTTCGCGACCCGCGAGGCGATCAAAGTTTTTCCGTAAAAACGCGGGTTTAAACGCTTCCGGAACGCAAAAAGGGAATTCCAGTCGCGAAAAACTCAAAAAAAAAAACGTAACGAGTGTAAAATCGTCGAGCTGCGATTGAATATGTGATGGAAAACATCGAGGGTGTTTTATCTCGGCGCGAAAGAAATTTTGAACAGAACGAAAAAAAAAAAAATAAATCCGTCGATTTTTCACGGAACGTCCCCTAGGTCGCATTTTTCTCCTTTTCGCTTTTCCGTCATCCGTTCGTTTTCTCTCAACCGCGGGCTTTTGTAAGCTCGCACACGCTTACTGAAAGGCGCTCGGAAGAAGCTCTCACGTTTATCATAATTGCATCTCGCGGTTTCAAGAACCCACCCCCCCCCCCCCCACCCTTATTCGTCGTTCTTTCCCTCTCTCGCTTCTTTCTCTTTCCTTCTCCTCATCTTTTTCTCCTCTTTCGTTCCTACTTCACTCGCGGCCGAGGCGATAGAAGAGAATCTAAATTCTCAAGAGGAAAGGGCTTTGCGTTTTCAACCCCCCCCTGTATAAAGTGGGTTGAACGCACCCCGCGTTCAGCCTCCACCCCCGCCGAGAAGAAAAGGGGGTTGAACCTCGAAGAAGCGAGAGAGATTTTCCATCCAGGAGCCATCCCCGAAGCATCCTCGAACCTCGGAGGAATCAGCGAGCGAACCACCGCTTTTTTCGGGAGGCACACGAATTTTTGCAATTTTTTTTCACCCCTTTTTTTCGGTTTTTTCACCATTTTTGTCTCGCGGGGAATACCGTCTTTTTTGCTTTTTAATTTGGCGGTCGAAGCTCTGCGAACCTCCGGAGGGTCGAGAAATACTCCGGAAGTGACGGTGGAAAATACGTACGTCGATCGGGAGGGTGGAGTTTTCGCGTATGAATCGTTGCGGTTGTTAATATCGTATATGCCGAATTGCGTTTCCGGCCGGGTGTGGATGAATGTGGTTTGGGGAGGATTCTCTGTGGAGGGTTTGCCGTTCGATGCACACGTGGAATATTCGAGAGAAACCGCGAGGGAAAACAAAAGAGGAAGGGAGAAAGAGGAGCTTTGGAGAAATTCTCGCGTGTGCGAGCTAAAGGGTAGTTTTCGCGTTGCATGGATGTGCGCACGGGATTTATCGTCGCGGCTTTACCCGCTCGGAATCATCTCGGCGCGTTTCTCGTCGTCTCGATTTCATACAAACTCTCGTCCGTTTCTCTCTCCCTCTCTCTCTCACTCACTTTCTTGTAACTCAAAACCTTGGCAACTCTCGAAGGATGGTACTCCTTGGAAGGATATTAGTTCGGTAACTCCCCGTGAACGAGGCTCTCCTCGGTATACATCGATATTCGAGAAACTTTCCGCCACAATTTCCGTCTCTTGCGAACGTGATGAAACAATCGTAAATTTGAACAAAAAATGAGGAAGAATCGAAAATGCTGAAGGGAAAACGTTTTTTTTAAGAGTCTAGAGAGATTACGAGAAATTTGCCACGACGCGATTTTGAATAATGATAATTGTTATTGTCGTGGGAGAAAAATCATTTTTTCCGTCGTTGATTCGAACGGAGACGCGAAACTTTGCTCATTGGGAAGCGAAAAAGGTGCAACGGGGTGACAAAAAGCGAGAGGAAAAAATCGGCTTTTTTCTTGCGAATTCAAAGAGCGTCGCGGAGATTGATACGAGGATTTGCGGGAAGCTGTGACGTCTCCTTTTCCCGGAGTGCCGTCGCGCGATTCTCGACACCCTCGAGGAGCCCCGACAGATTGATGGAGAAGCCGTGTCTCATTATACGTATACGTCGCGTCTCGCATTAGCTCTCCTCCGCGGAAAAAGTCACGAGGGATCCGCCGGACTTTTTCATCCCCATGGGGGGGAATTCACGGGGACGGAGGAGAAGAGGGAAATTCGCGGCGAGTTTGCGGGAAAAGGCGAAAAAAAAAAAACGAAGCTACAAAGATTTCCGATTCATCGAAATATTCAATTTCGTCGAGATCGATGTGCGATTTCAAGCTTTTCGAAAGTCCCGGAGGGTATTTTTCCTTGTCGAAATACGCGAAACGAAATGAAGAAAAACGACGTCTCCGACGCAGCAGGTGACGCAACGTGAATTTGGCTGGTTTTCGCGAGATGGACGTGTTTTTTTTTGAAAATCCATCGCGGCACGAGCGCGCATTTTGCGGCGATTCTGCGAAACGCGAGAGGAGAAGCTCGAGGAGAGGAAACGCGTTTGGCACCGGCTTGTACTCTGCCCGAAGGGAGAAATCGCGCATCAGCCGGGAGTCACAGCAGCCATGGACCAAAATTGACAAACTGCCGAGCAGAGGGAAAAGCGGAGGACGGCGGAGGCAGAGAAAACTCGGGAGATTGCGGGACACGAGAGAACGAGAGAACTCTGTGAACTCTCCAGCATCTTCGATGGACCGCAATCCTCTCGGAGTCTCGCGGTTTCAACTTTACTACCGACGAGTCGTTTAGTTTCGGTCGCGTTCTGCACGGAAAATGCACGCGGTTATCGGAGGAAAAAGATTACGGTGGAATCAAAAAAAAAACGTCCCAGCCCAGAGTCAAAGAGTTCCGTCGAAATCGTTTACTTTATTCACGATTTTGCCGCAATTTTTATAATTATTTCCGAGCAAGATTGTGCATCGATTTACCACAATTTTTCACGGTTCATTCTTCGCTCTTTGTACTTTGGAGCGCGACGAATTTCACAGCCGAAAGAACATCGCTATTTTGTTTACGAATTTGCTTAATTTTCATCCTTAATCGATCTTCACCCTCCCGAGTGTCCCGAATTTCGCGACCGCTGGAACGTTGCAATTATTTTTCCTTTCGTCAAACGCGACCCGACGGGGGAACATTTGCCAAATTGCGTGGACGAAAAAAACGGGCGAAAATTACGAGGCGAAGAGGGCGTGAGGGGAAAAGCTCGCGGGTCTGAAATTGGCGCAAAAGGAAAAAGACGACGGCGGGGAGAATGCGTCGGGCTACCGACTTTTCATCTTTCCAACGACTTCTTAATGACTCCCTCGTTTATTGTACCATAATTATCGCAATTCCCTACACATGTCTTTGTAATTCTCCTCGTAAATTCCCTTTCCCCTCCTTTTTTTTAACGAAGCTCCTACAAGGCGAGTACCCGCACCCTCGTTAATCCGAGACGGGAGAAGCTCGTTTCCGGAAGTGCAACGAGCAAAGTCCGCGTTTTTAATATCGCGACGAAAAAAAAAGCAATTGTGCATCAAAAAAAAAATAACGCAAGAAAATATTGGCACAAGTCGAACACCGAAAATCGTGGTGAAGAACGAAAATGAAAAAAAAAATGTTGTCGCGTTTTTTTCATTTTGTTTCGAAAAATGCAGATGCTCATCTCGTTCGAGATGATCTATGGACCGCCCGCGTGCGATCGCTCGTTCGATAATTCATCGGGACGTAGGAGCACCCGTTTAAGGTAGTTCTATCGTTAGATTCAAATCGAGAAATTGTTTTGCAGTTTTTCTCACATACAAAATGGTTCGCGGGCTTCAGTTGAATAAGAAAAGTTGTTGCAAATCGACTAAAGAACAGCATACTCCAAATTCACGGTCATCCCAGGTGATATGTGCTTGCTCTATAATTACAAAAATTGCGAAAAAAAATTTCTTAAGATTTTTTTGGAAAACTCAAGAAATCTTCTTTGATGTTGCATAAAAATGTATGCAAAGTTTTAGAAGGCTTCACCACGTAGAAGCCAAGATATTCATTGATGAAAATGCAACTTTTAACACGCGCTCTTACGAGAGACTACCGAAAATTGTGATTCTTACCAATAAATATCTCAACTTCCACGTGGTAAAACCTTCCAAAATTTATTACACACGTATATATGACATCAAAGAATACGTATTCAAATTTTCAACAAAATCTTAAGAAAACGATAAAACGATAGAACTACCTTAACCGTCAGAGAAGGTGGGAAAGGTGACGAATTTCTACTTTTTTTACTTTTTCATAACCCTGGACAAAGAGAGAGAGAGAGAGAGAGAGAGAGAGAGAGATGAGGAGACTGACGAAAATTATAACAAGATGGTGGAGGAGAAAAGAGAAGAAAAGGAGCAGAGGTAATTATTCCGCATCAAGGGCGAGTAAATTCCGCTGTGTGGCAAACTACCGGATGGGTGTACTGTGTTTGAAAAGAAGCAATAAAAACCACCCTCAACGGCCCATTACGCAGGCCATAAAAAAGATTAAAGTTAAACCGCCATTATGCAAACGTAACTTTACTCCCTGGCTCGATGCCTCTAGCCGAGGGCTGAACGTAATATGCATAAATATGTATATATACCTGCTGTATGTACATACCAGTATGTGCTCGTGTGTGTGAGTACCTATGTTTGTTGAATCATACACGTGTGTACATACAAGCAGATCCTGGCAATTTTCGTGGCGGAAAATGGGACGAGGGAGCAGAGAAAAGTGCGCAGGATTTTTCGCGAATCGTAAAATCATCGAGATTAATCTCCGCGGTTCGTCCGATGGTTTTTCAAAATCGAACGAAATCGGCAGATGTACCGTGACGGAAATGAAAGTACGGACATAAAATCGCCAAAAAAACATCGCCCGTACGGAGGCTGACGAATTAATCGACAGATCGTTGAGACGAAATCGCGAAGGAAGCCTTCTTTAACCTCGAAACATTTTTTAAAAATGAGGAAATTGTCCTGTGGTCGAAATTCGAGTTTTGTTTCGGTTTTTTTGAGATTGTACCGTCGGGAAAGTTTGAGCTACGAGAACAGCAGTCGCGCGATTGCGACGAGCGCGACGTACGTAACGATTTTCCTTTTGGCCCGCTCGTCTCAGTCATATTTCATCGTCGTTTCGGTAAACGTCAGCGTAATCTCGTACGGAATTGTGATATAAGCGGTGTGGAAAATCAACCAACGGAGTAACGCGCACGGCGCAATAAATTCAATTAAATTTCCCTCTGGGTTTGCAACGTTGAATCCACGTAACTGATCTTACGCTTAATCTCATCTCGTCTCCTCGCAAAGCGAGACGAGGATCGGTTGGAAATCAGCCGATTTATTCAAACTCTGAATTATAAATACTCCGAATATAGTGTACGTAATTAAGGGGGGAGAAAGAGAGAGGGCGAGAGGCGTAAGGAAGGGACCGAAAAAATCTATACTCCACATCCCTCTTCCGCCGAGTTTTTCCACTCGAATTTCCCCTCGAAGATACCAAAAATAATAGTACAATTTCGAAAAACCTTCCATCGATATAAATACTCGACGAATTTCGTACCATCCCGTTTGGCAATTTGCGTTAGTCGCTAGTTTTTTTTTTTCGTCTCTCTCGACTTTGATCAATTTTCCTCGATCGTTCCGCGACGGTACTTTTTTTTTTGGATCGCGTTGAAAAAAAGGAAGAGAGAGAAGAAAAAAATGAAGAATCGACCCAAGATGAAACGATGAGAAAAAGGGGGGGAGAGGGAGGGAAAGAGGCTGTCAGTCGGGTTGACTTTAATTGCGCGGGGGAAAGTTATTCCGCTCTGAAATCGACGTGTCTTTCCCGGTGAGCCGTCGCTGTAAATTGTCAGACCCGTCTTTGCTCATCCCCTCGAAGAATGTACAGGCTGAATTAAGCGCCGGGAATACTCTCCGGATGGCAAGAAAGATGAAGAAGACGAGGAACGGAAGAAAAAAGAGAAACGAAGGCGGTGTGTGTGTGTGTGTGTGTGTGTGTGTGTGTACGTGGGGGGTGGAAGAAGGGTCGCGAAGGGTTGAAGAAGGCGAGTCTCGAAGAAACGAATCTTGATTAATGGTGCAAGTTTCCAGACTCTGTCTCGGTCTCATGCTTGGAATTTATAATGATAAGACGTATTAAAATTCAACCTCACGAACAGCTTCGTTCTTTTACCACCAATTTTTCCATTTTTTACTTCGCCCTCTGCGTCTTTGTGCACGCGTGACGTTTCTTTTCATCCCCCTCCCCCCTCGCCCCGCTCCGGTAGACCTTTTTACGAAGGGAAACAAAATTCTTCGAGGAGGAAACGCAAAATTGCCGCATTTTGGGTCACGAGGGAGGAAAAGAAATTGTCTTCCTTCTCGTTTTATTATGAAAGAGGAGAGAACCGTTTCGATCGAGAATTTCGGAGTAAAATTCGATTAAATGAAAAATTCACCAGATTCAATAATAATTTTCAATTATTCATCCAATTTTCCGCGAGATATTCCCGTCGAGTGGACATTTTTTCGAAATCTTTGCAATGCGTCTTTGTGCACGCGTGACGTTTCTTTTTATCCTCCTCCCCCCTCCCTTCTCCACCATAACCCTTTAGGCAGAGAATCAAAATGCTTCAAGGAGAAAACGCGAAATCGCCGCATTTTGGGTCACGAGGGAGGAAAAGATATTGTCTTCTTTCGCGTTTTATTATGAAAGAGGAGAGAACCGTTTCGATCGAGAATTTCGGAGTAAAATTCGATTAAATGAAAAATTCACCAGATTCAATAATAATTTTCAATTATTCATCCAATTTTCCTCGAGATATTCCCGTCGAGTGGACATTTTTTCGAAATCTTTGCAATGCGTCTTTGTCCACGCGTGACGTTTCTTTTCATCCCCCTCCCCCCTCGCCCCGCTCCGGTAGACCTTTTTACGAAGGGAAACAAAATTCTTCGAGGAGAAAACGCGAAATTGCCGCATTTTGGGTCACGAGGGAGGAAAAGAAATTGTCTTCCTTCTTGTTTTATTATGAAAGAGGAGAGAACCGTTTCGATCGAGAATTTCGGAGTAAAATTCAACGAAATGAAAAATTCGCCAGATTCAATAATAATTTTTAATTATTCATCCATCATTTTTATCCAATTTTCCGCGAGATATCCCCGTGGGGTGGACATTTTTTCGAAATCGGAGGACGCCCGAAATCTCGCGACTCTGTGCTCTTGGAAGGTCGGACGATCTACGATCTTTCCGCAGGAGGACGAAAAACTCTTTGAAAAAAAGGATAAATTCGAGATTGGCCGAGGGCGGCAGAGGGAACTCGGGGTGTTTTCAGAGACCCGGTTGTTTTCCTGATAACCAAATCTTTCGGGATTGTCGCGAAAAAAAGAAAAAAGCGAGAGAGAGAGAGAGACGAGGCCAATGAGAAAAGTGTTCAATGGAGATGGAAGAACGGATAAAAATAAATAGTGGACCGAGCTGTCTGTGTACCGCGCACGTATGTGTATATAAATGCAAGTGGAAAGATAATCACTGTCTCGACAAAGAAACTCGACTTATCCGACGACACAACCGCACGTCCATCCAATTCCCAATTCTATATGGCGAAGCGGAAATAAATCGAAGCTTCTCCGATTTTCCATTTCCCTCCTAGGGGAGAAAAAGAATACGGGAGAAGAGGGAGGAGACACTAGCGACAAAAGGAGTAAACGAAACTGGAGCTGCCTCGGTGAATGGACGAAAAATAACGAGGAGGATTACGAAGACCCCTTAATCGCCGATCGACTTTAATCTCCCCTGGAGAAGAAGCCGATCGCCCTCAATTGGCTCCGATTCGTTAAACAAAGGGTAATGAACATCGCGCTCGATATCGTCGAATTGATTCAGTTTGCAAAATTGATGACGAAAAAGAAAAAGATAATTTTTTGTAAAATTTTTTTTTTTATTGAAACTCTACTCACCTTGAAATTATCAACGGCGTGCGCTCCATCGTAGATGTAAAGATGGTCGTTGCAGTCGAGCTGAAGCCTGTCGAATCTCAGCATGAAGCGCTGCAGGATGCTGTGAGTCTGGAAGGTTATCGCGCAATCGAGATTCCTCTCGTTCTGCGAGGTGAGCACCGCACCGTCGATCTTTCTGTACAGATCGTTCATAAAGTGATGCTTGCACACGACGCTCATTTTGTCTGCAAGCACGGGAGAAAAGCTTGCGTCAATAACGAGGAAAAAAGAAGGAAGAAAAAGTAGTTTTTATGTTTGTAAAAAAAAAAAAAGGAAAATAACGTTGCAGCGAAAAAATCATCGATCGAAAAATTCTCGCAACGTGCGAACTCGATACAACGATACGATTCCACCACTCGACGTTCAATCGAACTAATGCACCGAGCGATAGAATTTCATCGCGAAAATTTACTCCAATTTTATCGATTTTATTATCCGCGATGTTACTTCCGTTTGATCTGCACAGATCGTTCATAAAGCGATGCTTGCACACGACGCTCATTTTGTCTGCAAGCACGGGAGAAAAGCTTGCGTCAATAACGAGGAAAAAAGAAGGAAGAAAAAGTAGTTTTTATGTTTGTAAAAAAAAAAAAAGGAAAATAACGTTGCAGCGAAAAAATCATCGATCGAAAAATTCTCGCAACGTGCGAACTCGATACAACGATACGAGTCCACCACTCGACGTTCAATCGAACTAATGCGCCGAGCGATAGAATTTCATCGCGAAAATTTACTCCAATTTTATCGATTTTATTATCCGCGATGTTACTTCCGTTTGATCTGCACAGATCGTTCATAAAGCGATGCTTGCACACGACGCTCATTTTGTCTGCAAGCACGGGAGAAAAGCTTGCGTCAATAACGAGGAAAAAAGAAGGAAGAAAAAGTAGTTTTTATGTTTGTAAAAAAAAAAAAAGGAAAATAACGTTGCAGCGAAAAAATCATCGATCGAAAAATTCTCGCAACGTGCGAACTCGATACAACGATACGATTCCACCACTCGACGTTCAATCGAACTAATGCACCGAGCGACAGAATTTCATCGCGAAAATTTACTCCAATTTCGTCGATATAATTATCCGCGATGTTAATTCCGTTTAGCGCGATAAAACGATCGAGACGAATTCTTTCCCTTTGTCAGGGGTTTTCGTTCAAACGGAAATGTTCATCCTGACACGCAATATCGAAACGAGAGTCTCCAATATATACGCCAATTTTCACGATCGTTGTATACGCTCTAAATACACGTATACATAAATATATGCGTGTATATACGGACGATACACCAGTGTACATATTCCTCCAAACGGAGTACTTTGTACGATGATGTTTTTGGAGTATTTTCCATCTTTGTGTATATCACACGATAATATATATGTATATAGAAGACTGGAACGGAGGAGCAGAGATTTGAGTTTAATACCGAGAAGTCGGCCATTTCTGCATGGTTATAAACCCATCCCCCCTCCCCCCGGTCCCCGCAGCATCCTCGTCGAATTATCCGATCGATTGGCAACCGATTGATTTGTGCCTCGACGAGATAATGGTTCGGCACGTTGAAATCCGAACGTTGATATCAAGGGAGAAAAGGAGAGGAGATCTCTATCACTCTCGTAGTCACGAGAGTCCGGATAGCCATCCGGACGAGCGTTTTGCGAAATCCCGCACGATACAGCTTCCCTCTCGATCTTCCCAAACCATCCCACACCCCTTTTTCTCTCTCTCTCTCTCTTTTTCCTGACGCAAAGCTCTCTCGTGTTCGACGAAATTTCCGCTGGACGTTTTCGCGATTAACCTCAGTCATCCGCGCTCATTTTATCGCTCTCCGTGTTTATATATACACATTTTTAATGTCGATTTTCGAGCGAAAGAAGACCCTGTACCCTGGCGGAGATTTCGACTTTTTCAATGTTTTTTTTCTCCCCGTTTGCCCTCTTCGTGTGCATTTTAATCGATTTTTAAAATCCAGCGCTACGCCAATCACACGAGGAATCGTTGAATTTTTCATTCGGCGGATATTTTCGGATTAAAATGAAAAAGAAAATAGAAAAAATGTGCGATTTTGCGATTTCGCGATTTCGTTGGTAAATTGAACGAAAAAACAAAAGAAAGCCGAGCTTCGAGACCCTCGTTATTAGCCCTCGATTGTTTTGCGTGTGAAGAGAAAACATAAAACGGCGTTTTTGAGTCGAACGAAATTGCGAGCTTGGAATAAATTGGCATGCAGTGAACGAGTATTGTTCGTCGGAGATTCGCGCGAGGCGATAGTTCATATCGATTCAGAGAGAAACGAATGGCATTGTTTTCCGTCAATGGTATTGAATAATACGACAAATATATCACTGAATATTTTTCAAAAAAAAAAAAAGTCGCTTATTTTGGTGGCCAGATTTTTGTGTTTTTTTTCTCATCTCTATCGCAATTATCGTTTGTTTCACTTGCGATGCTCGATCGCAATTTCGCGAATGAATGCGTGTGCGAGCTCGAGAGTGTGCTCCAAAAAGTCTGTGGAGTGTGTGGAGGATTCTGCGACAATAGGAATATCCAAGCTTCAGGACGAAAGATGGAGGAGGAAAGAGAGAGAACGAGAGAAACAGAGGGACAAAGACAGAGAGAGAGAGAGAGAGAGAGAGAGAGAGAGGAGGAAAAGCGAATATCACTGAATATTTTTCAAAAAAAAAAAGTCGCTTATTTTGGTGGCCAGATTTTTCTGTTTTTTTTCTCATCTCTATCGCAATTATCGTTTGTTTCACTTGCGATGCTCGATCGCAATTTCGCAAACGAACGCGTGTGCGAGCTCGAGAGTGTGCTCCAAAAAGTCTGTGGAGTGTGTGGAGGATTCTGCGACAATAGGAATATCCAAGCTTCAGGACGAAAGATGGAGGAGGAAGGAGAGAGGAGGAAAAGCGAATATCACTGAATATTTAAAAAAAAAAAAAGTCGCTTATTTTGGTGGCCAGATTTTTGTGTTTTTTTTCTCATCTCTATCGCAATTATCGTTTGTTTCACTTGCGATGCTCGATCGCAATTTCGCGAACGAATGCGTGGGCGAGCTCGAGAGTGTGCTCCAAAAAGTCTGTGGAGTGTGTGGAGGATTCTGCGACAATAGGAATATCCAAGCTTCAGGACGAAAGATGGAGGAGGAAGGAGAGAGAACGAGAGAAACAGAGGGACAAAGAGAGAGAGAGAGAGAGAGAGGAGGAAAAGCGAATATCACTGAATATTTTTCAAAAAAAAAAAGTCGCTTATTTTGGTGGCCAGATTTTTGTGTTTTTTTTCTCATCTCTATCGCAATTATCGTTTGTTTCACTTGCGATGCTCGATCGCAATTTCGCGAAAGAATGCGTGTGCGAGCTCGAGAGTGTGCTCCAAAAAGTCTGTGGAGTGTGTGGAGGATTCTGCGACAATAGGAATATCCAAGCTTCAGGACGAAAGATGGAGGAGGAAGGAGAGAGAACGAGAGAAACAGAGGAACAAAGAGAGAGAGAGAGAGAGAGGAGGAAAAGCGAATCACTGAATATTTTTCAAAAAAAAAAGTCGCTTATTTTGGTGGCCAGATTTTTCTGTTTTTTTTCTCATCTCTATCGCAATTATCGTTTGTTTCACTTGCGATGCTCGATCGCAATTTCGCGAACGAATGCGTGTGCGAGCTCGAGAGTGTGCTCCAAAAAGTCTGTGGAGTGTGTGGAGGATTCTGCGACAATAGGAATATCCAAGCTTCAGGACGAAAGATGGAGGAGGAAGGAGAGAGAATGAGAGAAACAGAGGAGGGACAAAGAGAGAGAGAGAGAGGAGGAAAAGCGTACTGCAAAGAAAATCGTGTCAAGGGTCTCTGAGAGAACGATAGTTTTCCGGATGTTCTCGTCGACTCTGGCAAAGCTCGTCCGACGTACACTCCTGCGTATATGTAGGTCGAACGTTTTGCCGAGGTCGCGGACTTTCCCATTGCATCCAGCATCCCGTGTACATGAATTCGAGTACACGAGTACTCGACGTGTGATTATATGGATACATAAA
The DNA here is from genome assembly GCA_959613375.1 of Heteropelma amictum. Taxonomy (NCBI): domain Eukaryota; kingdom Metazoa; phylum Arthropoda; class Insecta; order Hymenoptera; family Ichneumonidae; genus Heteropelma; species Heteropelma amictum. Next base: position 13,046,379 of record OY390727.1, read on the forward strand.
AGCAGAGGGAGGCAACAAAAAGATCGTAATTTTGCGACGAGCGGGTCGAGCGAGATAATTCCGGTAAAACCGGAAGTGTATGAAAAATCGAAAGATTTTTTCTTTTTCGCACTCGACCGACTTTTTTTCTTTTCTTCCGACATGAAAATCAGCCTGAAAAATCCATCAAGGGGTATGAAAAATGATGAATTTGCAATTTCGAAATAACAAAGTTGGAAATAACGAGCGAAAAAATATTATTCGACATTTTAATCGTACGTTTCTCGTTAATTGGCATTCGAACGAAGATTCCTCGCGAATCCGTTGATAAAACGAGTATCGCGGAGTCGAGCTTTTTTTTTTTTCGTTTTCCGCGGCTTTTACATTCCGATTTATTCAATTTCAAAAGCAACGAAATTTCGAAATTGAGTAACTCAACTTTGATAGCTTTTCAAAAAAAGAAAACATTTCGGACATTGAAGTTGAACGATTTCCGATTTTTTTTTTTTTTTTTTCATTTTTTTCTTCATTCGACATGGAACGCCCCATAGCGTGGAAATATGTGTGTCGGTGGAAAGACGAGCGAGTGGAGCGAGCAAGCGGCAAGCGCGGCCACAATGTCGATGTATAAAACGAGATGGCAGAATGACGAGGGAAAAACGAAAAGGGAGAAAAAAAACGAAAGAGAGAGAAACATCGAACCAAGAGTTCCCCCCCCCCCCCCCGCTCCGCCGTTGGCGCGCGCCCTCTCACTCTCTCTCTCTCTCCCTCGTTTGGCCTACGGGGTCGTATATACGTCGGGAGGAGTGTTGCTGCACCCTCAAACACACCATATCTACCCTCTGCTCGAGCCCCACGAGCCACCCTCGCACTCGTCTCTCGCTCGCTCACTTGCCGATGTAAGCCCACGGCGATCAATATTACTCTCTTCGAACGTGTATACCGCCTTCGTTGAAAAGCAAAAACCCTAACAAGGGAGTAAGAATGAAAACGTGAATTAAAAACGAAGGATAAATACATGTATATACATATCCGCGATTATATGTATACATGTATATACGTATATAACGGAAATGACGAGCGGATATTCGCGAAACACGTCCGAACTTTAATTGTCCCTTTTTTCTTAGTCTAATCCGCGCGTACTTCACGTTGTTCGAAACATGGCGGCGAAAAAAAAAGAGAGATCGAACGAGCGCGAGCTTTTACCTCCATCGGCGAATTAGATGTATTTTCTAGCGACTTTGAGAGAATTCGTGATGTAAAAGAGTCTGTACTGTTGTTATTATCGGTTATCTGTACGAATTGCGATGAGAATAATGGAGAAAAAGAAGGAAAAAGACTCGCTGAAGACAAAACAAACGATAGAGAAACAGTAGAGCGACGCTCTCTGACAGACAATCGTCGTTCGATAAACATGGACACTCACAATTTTCATTTTTCGCCTCGGCAGTTGCGACAACTGCCCATCCGAAAACAGCGACGAGGAGAGTCCAGCGCGAAACCGGAGGACCCTCCGAGCACCACCGCATTATTATTCTCATGGAATTTCATCGGCGCACAACGTTCAAAACATCGACGAACGCACCAGACGTCGTATTACGAGACGCGCGATGTCTCGTCATTGCGTATTCGTCGATGTTTAACCCTTTGTTGTCCCGGAATCGATTAGAGACACTTGCGGAAAACAACGTATTCGCGAGTAACACGCGGCGATGCATGCATCACGAGGAATTTAGCTTCTTTCAGTATCCACGCGGAAAAGGGAAAAATTAACGACCACACGGCGTAGCGTCCCGCGCGCGACTGACGACTCTGATATTTCTCGCTTCCCCCCTCGATCCAATTCGTTCGCGTACTCCGCCGATACTATACGCGTTATATGCATTATACATCTATATATTTCTCGGTCTATGCATTTTCTTGCTGCTAAACTCACTGGCGAACGAACGGGCGCAAAAGACTTTACTTCAGCCGCGAATTCGCGACGCTCGCTCTCTTTCGCTCGCGAATGACGTTGATACACTGTTTCGTGTTTGTGTGCGCAACGCACGAAGGGCGCTGCGAGCGACGCGCTTGCGCGTTCGCGAAATTAGGGTGGGTCGTACGAGGCCCCCCCCCTCGCTCTTTTCGCCTGCTCGCTCAGCACCCACCTCGAGCAGACAGTGTTATCGTTCTCCCTCTCGCTCTCGCACTGGTAAACTCGCGCAAAGTTTTACGTGCCATCCGTCTTTTTCAGTGCAATGTCATCGTTGCAGAGGACGAAAAAAAATATTGGAAACAAAAAAATATGACGAAGCTAGCCTCGTTTGTTTTTTTCTCTTTCGTGCGTGATTTCCTCGCCTCCGCAGGGTGAGTCCGTTTTACCGAGTTTATGTGGGGGGAAAAAAAACACTGCGCATCGAATGAACGTTTTTTCTGCAACGTTTTTCCATTCGGTTATGAAAAATTTCCAATTACGTTGTTAATTAATCGTTCAATATTCCAAAGTGCGAAACGAACTTTGAACATGAGCTTCGGAAAGTTCGACTCAGATGGCGCGCTATGCTTGTTCCCGGAGCAGCGGGATTTTCAAATTGGCATTTCCACGTAGTTTTTTTATTCATCGCGGAACTGATGGAGAATATTCTCAGATATTTTAATACAACAATTTTGGAATAATCGTTGAACTTTTGGAAATTTCAAAATTTCTTTCTAGCGTTCGTGGGAAACTGACTTTTTTTCATCGATGAAACGTTTCTTTACCGTTTCTTTACCGTTCCTGCGTTGTCAAAAATTCAGTTTTGATAATTTTGAATTCAACGGACCGAGAGGATCGCTCGTCGGATCGTCCACTACAAATACCAGTCGGTGGTTCGCATCGCGTTTTCTAACGATTTCCTTGATGGTCCCCAGATATTCGTAGAGACTGTTGTAACCGAGACTGAGGTAGGGAATGTAATAGCCGGCGAATCTGTGAAACTCGTCTGCGAGAATAAACGACGTTAATTTTATTCCGAGGGAATTTCATTGTTTTTTTTGTCCCTCGTTAGATTGAATTTTACCGTCGAGTTTATCCTGCGGTATTCCTCCGTGGTGCGAAGAGATGCAGTCTTTCAATAATTTTGTAGTTTCTTCCATACTTGAAAAATTTCATCGAAACCGGAACTCCGTCAGTGTCATTGATTTTCCTGTGCAAAATGCGTTTCACAAAAGTATTCAGAAATTTCTTTAAATCGCGAAGATAAGGGGAATCGAGAGTTGTTTGTCTTGCTTGAAAAATATGACATTTTGCGAGCAAGTTTTTGAGGTTAGGATCGTTGATTAGCTATTTTCTTCGCACTTTTCGAGTTATTCGTAGAATTGGCTCGAAAATAAAAGAGTACAGTGTGTCGAGATAACGAAACCACAGAAACATGCGATCTTTGAAGATAATTGAAACTGTTTGATTACCGAAATTTTCACAACAGCGTTTGTTGGAGAAATTTTTTTTTTTCGATCCCGCGATCGCAGGATCAACAATCCGCGACTCTCGCGACGTCTGTCGGCGAACGGGAGAAGCGAGCGCTACTCGACAGCAGCGCCAACTATCGACGGGAGAAACAAACGCTGCGCGACAGCAGCGCCAAATATGCCGGCGAAAAATCGAAAACGATCGAAGAACGAGAGCGGCCATTTCTGTTTTGTTTTCGGTGTGCGACGAACATATTTTGACCGCGCGAGTGTACGCTGCTGTCTCTGTCCGTCGAATTCGATGGAGAGAGACAGAAAAATGCGTTCCCTCGCAGGTAATCTTTGGAGCAAACTTGTACACAACGTTTTCAGACGCAGTGTTTACGTACGTTCGTGCGATGAAACATCTCTGGTGAAAATTTCAACGACTTTGTCACTCGTTTTTCCAAAAACCGTCGTGAAACTCGGGAGTTCGTTGTTCGTCGGCGAGCAATATTTTTGTTTTGTCTTTTTGTTTTATCACCTCTGTGTCGAGATATTTCCTTGTTTACACAAACGTGTAAACTCGCGAGTGCGAAAATGCCAGGCGTTTGAAGAGGAACAAGCAGCATTGCTTCACAGAGGCACATTCCGCGTTCACAGTGTAGGCGCAGATTCATTTCGCACGGCTGTTCGATCAGCGAGAAACTTGCGAGTCCAGAGAGCAGTGAAATGATGAGCATCGAGATAAAGCTTTCTTCCCCTGGATCGCAACGAACGAACGGAAATGCATTCTGAGGCTTGCTGAATCCTTGGAGATACACGCGGACTTTGTCTTTCACGAAAGCATCGAAAAACGTGAGTACCTCCATAACCTATCTTTATGAATTCGCGCTGAAAGACCACGTGACATTTTACTATCGCGAATCGCACTCCGCGGTGATGAAAATTCCGCCATTTTCGATTTTTTACCCATAATTCAGTGTGTTTCGTGTCACAAATGAATCTCGAAAACGGGATGAAATATCGGTAAAGTAGGAAAACTTTTCGTTATACTTTTCGCCGTATTTCCCGAGGCTGCCTGCGCGCACGCGCGTGCGCATGTGTCCGTGTATGATTTTGAATTGAAAGTTTTCGCGTTAGACCGAGGGAAATTTACGGCTGTAGAGATACGTTGTGCGGCTGGAAGAGGTTTGCAGATGTCATTTATCTGCCGGATAGGAGTTGCGCCACTTTAAAAGCGCCAGGGTGTACAGGTTTGTGTCGCAGCGAACCGTGAAGTTGGATGTTCTTTCGCGTCTATATCGTACCATCCGCGCAACAAAAACTTCGCGCGTTTTCGAAGCCCCTCAGCCATATACATATACGCGCGTAAAATACAAACAGGTTGAAAACTTTTTCGACGCTATCGTGCTCTCGGTATTGAGATAAGAACGAGAGGAACGATGATATTTTTTATCTTTGCCCTTTTTCCACATACGCTCGGTTGATTATTCGCGAAATTCGCCAAACTCGAGTCCCGCTTCGAGCTTAAGGTAGTTCTATCGTTTTATCGTTTTCTTAAGATTTTGTTGAAAATTTGAATACGTATTCTTTGATGTCATATATACGTGTGTAATAAATTTTGGAAGGTTTTACCACGTGGAAGTTGAGATATTTATTGGTAAAAATCACAATTTTCGGTAGTCTCTCGTAAGAGCGCGTGTTAAAAGTTGCATTTTCATCAATGAATATCTTGGCTTCTACGTGGTGAAGCCTTCTAAAACTTTGCATACATTTTTATGCAACATCAAAGAAGATTTCTTGAGTTTTCCAAAAAAATCTTAAGAAATTTTTTTTCGCAATTTTTGTAATTATAGAGCAAGCACATATCACCTGGGATGACCGTGAATTTGGAGTATGCTGTTCTTTAGTCGATTTGCAACAACTTTTCTTATTTAACTGAAGCCCGCGAACCATTTTGTATGTGAGAAAAACTGCAAAACAATTTCTCGATTTGAATCTAACGATAGAACTACCTTAAGGTGTTTCACGCGAATCTGAGGGTAACCGAAAAATTCCGACGTTTTCGGAAATCAAAAAAAATTTCACAAAGCTTCCTAAAATATCGTTCAATTTTTCGACAATTGCGACAAGTTTTCGTCCTTCAGAGATTTTTCATTAAATAAAATTCTGAGATTAAATACAGTACACGTAATTTTAATGAAAAAAAAGGGCAAAAATATTTTTTTTTTCGGGAAGCATAATTTTAGCTTCGAGAAAAGAAAATACGTGCAGTTTGAATGATTAGTCGGGAAATTCTCGGGGACTCTGAGGATCACAAAGTTGGCGAGGATTTTCGCGACTGAATATTCTTCCGTGCGTTTCCCTTTGCTTTATTATCGCGGGATCCTTATAATTCTCACTGAATTATTTCCTTCGTCGAGGAGCGTGATTCTTGTGAAAAAGAACGCGAAGATCACAGGGCTCTGCCTCGCGTTCATCATCCAGAAATCCCTTGCTCATCTTTTTGCGCAAAGTGTCTGCTGGCTCTGTGCTTTTTTTCCCCTCTTTCGTTCGCCAGATTTTCACCGAAGATCAAAGGTACGACCCGCAGGGCTCCCCCTTCTGGCGCACGGAACAAACGCTGGCAGTCGGGCAACGAGCACATTAAACACACACACACGTAGATCAGGCTGTCCGAAAAGTTGTCAAAAATTGACCTTTTCCTGGACAAAACGTTGAAAAAAAAACAATTTCAGATTCCCCCGAGTCTTGACCTACTTTTCATTTTTTTTATCTCGCTCATTTTTAACAGGATACTTTTGCGCCTCGTAAATTCTGCCTTTTTTTTCTTCTGTATCAAGACATACAAAAAAACAACAGCGAGAAATCAAAATTTAAATCCAAAAAGTGGAAATTGACGAAAAAAAAAAAACGAAACATTTTCTCAAATTTGTCAAAGAGGAGTCGATTCTAATTTCGTAATTGTCGTATCACATCGAAGGTTTACCCGAATTATTTCAAATGTACGTGCGGCTCTTGGGTTTCGTGTCACAGTTAAATTACGTCTTTTTGTTGAGAAATAAAAGGGTTGAAACTTTTCACTCTCTCGTCTCCTCTTCGCCGAGAGTATATTTCGCTAACAACCCGTGAGATTCACCTAGCACGTACACTTTCGAGGATTATCCTACGAGGAGCAAAAAAAGGGAGAAAAAAAATTGATGGTCGTAAATTTTCACAGGACTCTCTCTCTCTTTCTCTCTTCCTCCTTCTCACACACATCTCACGTGCCACACATCTTCTTTCATCCCCGTAGGATCACAAATTTACATTATACCCAGTGTTGGATGTTTGCACGTGTGTTTTTTAAGTTCGTGTGTGTGTGTGCGGGTGTTTGTACGTGTGTAATTTGCGCAAACTTTTTCGTAATCTGCTCGAGTCGACGAGAAAAGGAAGGACGAGAAACGAGAGTTTGAGAGCACTGAAATAATTTTTTTCGCCCGAGAGTTTAGGACACACTGCGTAGTAATGGACCAGCGAACCGAGTAATTAACAAAGGACTCTATTTTCGAAGAGTGCGCCGCACATCTAGCAGTCTGTAAATGTGTGGATTTGTCGGGGAGAGAGAGAAAATGACGAGTCAATATGCGAGGGGAAAGAAAAAGAGCGCTTGTTGAAAACAAAAATGGAAAAGATTCATCTTCGTGCTCGAGGCGGAGCATCCATCAATTTGGTTCGGTTTTTTGGCATTTACGCAGTGAAATATCGAGTTTTTGACGAAATATCGGTGTGTTTCGTAATCGGCGGGAAGAAATACATCGATATGGAGCATAAAAAATCATTTTTGAAATTCAAAATTTTTCGCAATTTTTTGCCATACTGGGTTGCTTCACTAAAACGATTGCCATTTTTTTCTCCTTCGAGGTAGACACTCCAACTTGTGCTTATTCTCTTCGCAATTGTTGAGGCTTCAAAATGCCGTTTGGTTCATCGAGATATCTCGATTTTTCGATTTTTGACAGATTTTTTAAGTCAGACCATCGATTTTCTCCAATTTTCCCACACATACCCCTTTGCGTTTTTTTCGCCGATTTTCAACATCGATTTTGAGGGTGAAGGAGTCAAGCTATCGGCATTTAACTTTCACCGTCTTTCAAGTCTACTCGAGAGCGTCTCCAAACCCTCCCAAAAAATGTATGTAGCACAAATAGAAACGTAGTTATGACCATTTGAAATTTCGACTTTTCGACGATTCTGGAAAAATGGCGCAAAATGAGTCGAAATTTTTTTTTTCAATTTTCAATGTTTCAAGAGCTTATCCGATCGGAAATTTTCCGCTGATTACGAAAACCCCCGAGTTTTTCTCGAAAAGTCAAAATTCCCAGAGGCAACCCCGAAAAACCGATGTTAAAGTTTCCCAAAAACGTCCGTTCCCAGAGTTTCGATATTATCATTTTTTTTTTCACTTTTCTCTATCGCCATACATTACTTCAAAGTGCACACGAGGTAATCGCCGGCGGAGATTAGCGTTTACGCGCGAAAAGTCCCGACTTTGGCGAGAACGAAAATTACCCTCGAGTTCCATATTTATCTTTTTCATGAAACAGCCACAGCAAGATTCCTCCCCTGATCCTGCATTACGTTCGCGGTTATAACGTTTATATACACATCGTCGTATCTTCACTTTCGGAATATTCCCCGAGGACGATTCATCCCTTCGAGGAGGAACGACGAGTCGAACCAGCAGCGCACTCGTCGTTTAACTCTCTCGGCCATTTAAATAATTGCATTCTCACGAACCATCCCGGTACACGCAGTAAAACGTTAACTTTCCGCTTCCGGGCAGCTTTTGGAGCGAGCGCCCGTTTTTCCTCAGCGATCCTCGATTCGACCAGCGTTTCCTTCGCTCTTGTAACATTTATACCACCCTTTGATATACACGCACATGCACACGGATATACACACGCGGAAAAGTCCATGCCAGGGGCACGAAATGCGCGCTCTCCCAGCCTCGATACGCCCTTTTCATTAAAAGCCCTTGATGTAATATGCATGGACACCCGGGGCAGCTTGTCGGCCTCGCGATTCTCGTTCTCTGCCTCGTACGTACGTAAAACCCTCCATTACCTCGAGAGACGATACAGAAAGGAAGAAAAAAGAAAAAACGAGAAGATCGAAGGGAATGAGAAATGCAAAAAAGCGCGAGGGAGAAAGAGATTGCATTGTTTCGTTTTTACGTCCAATCGCGGAGCAGACGTCGTTTTTTCTCCTTCTTTTTTTCGCTGGCAGCTCCGACATGGCCGATGCGGACTATTCTCGCGAAATAGTTATGAATAAATATGCAAAATTTATTCCTCTCCCGAGGGAAGAAAAAAAAACAAACTTTCGCAGTACAGGGTGCGGAAAATAAAATGGGCTTTCGCGTTCAATTTTTTCCCCCCGCTCCGTTCGCAGAGCCCCCATCGGAGTGTTTCTCGAGCGATCGAGTGAAAAGTTTTTCGAAAGAATGTCGGCACGATCGTCGACTAATTTTAAGCTTCTTTCCCGGCCTGAGAAATACCAAAAAAGCAGAAACCGAGTTTTTACGGAATTTCACAACGATTAGTTTTCCTTCTTCCGCTGTTCTTATAATCCCTCCCCCCTTCTCTTTCTCCCTCGATCTTTCACTTTTCGCGAAGGAGAGCAAAGATTAAAAGTCCCTCGACAATTAACGACCGCGTGAGATTTCCTCGGATGAAAATACTCGAGGGCGGAGAAAAAAGGGAGAAGCAGGGGTAAGAAGGTCGATTAACGGAGGGTTGCTTTGCGGACACGACGAGTAGGAAAATGGCGAGAGGAGAGCCTTTCGAGCCGCACGAGCTCGTGAGATCTTGAATAAATTTCCCCCCTGCGAAAGCCTCCAATTAATTTTTTCGCTCGATTTCTCATTTCTCCAAATCACCACGGTGAAACCCTGCGGTTTTGTACAGAAATTTCCATCCCGAGTTCAACCCTGCGCGTACAACAACAACTTCATCCTGCCATGTCCAAAAAAAGATTTTTCATGTCCCAGCACGAGCACGAGTTATCAGCGATAACTGAAACTCGCGGTTCAATCACTTCCCGCCAGAGGAGCAGCATTTTTCTCCGATAAAAGTATCTCGGAAGGTACAAAACCTTATTCCGGCTCGTGCATCCCCCCGCCCGTCGCTGTTCCATTCGCTCGTCGGTACAGAGTGCTCCCGATGAAAGGCTCCACCAAGGGCCATCTCGGTGTCCGACACACACAGACACACACGTGGATGAGCCTTTCGCGAGTCTCTGCCTCTCTTTACGCTGCTCAGGGGTAGATATTTCGAAAGCGTTTGCGAAAATAAATGATTGCCTTCTCCTCGAGGGAACTAGCCGGTGCTGTATACACGTAGAGAGGAAAGAAAAAAGATGAAGAGAGACAGAGAGACGCGGAGAAGAGAGGAAATTTCGCGTGGTACAGCATTGGGAGGGGGGCGAACTCGTTACAACTTCGTCGAGCAGTTAATTTGCCAGCGTGCTGATTGCGAGAAGACTTCCGGGGGAGGGCCTCTCTCCCGGTACACACCGCGACTCTTCTCTGTCTCTTCCTCCCGTCCGCTTTAACATTTCTATATTCTAGAATGTGTTATACCTACAGGGCGATTCACATCGACCATCAAAGTCGAGAAAGTTATTTGTCCTACGTTCAAAGAAAATATGAAAATTCAGGAAATTTCGATGCGAAAGATCGAAAAAATTCCGTTTTTCCGAGACGTTGGAATTCCGTTTCCGGTCGTTACGATATACCGATTCGGAATAATCCGCCGCTTTCAGCTTCGATGCCCGATGCAAATTCGTAATAATGAATAATTTCACTCCGCACCGGCGATGAATCGGGTATTATTAAACGTCAAAATACGAGCCGGCGCGCGATCGCTGATTGACCAAAGTGCCACGACTGGCAACTCCGCCGGGGTTCGTCGGATGCCCTCAAAGACTCTTTCGCTCGGAATTTCGCGACCGATTTAGCTCTTGAATTATGTGCATCGAGTTCTGCGACATCCTGTACGTAGATATTGATGAAAATGGCGCGGCATGCCGGGGTTTCCGGCGGCGGGGACGGCGGCGATTCAGGAAGCAGGAAACGTCGCGTCGGCGTGTATCCTCCGCGTAAAACTTGCGGCTCATTCCCATTTTATTTCATTATACATTGCACATATATAAATACGCTTGTTCCCCAGTTTTCCTCGTCCTTTCGCGTCTGATCCTCGCAGCTGCAGCAGCTTTGCTCTTCCCTCGCTCTCGCCGTTTCCGCGCCATATCTTATCCTCCGTTTTGTCGTCCAACTTTGCGTACCATTTAAAGTTTCCCTCGCTCGGTCTTTTCCCGACTCCCCCTGGTGCTGCAGTTCCTCTCCCCGCGGACGAGCCTTATAAACATTTAATTAAGATGCGCCCAGTCGTCGAGCTCTCGCATCTGCTCTCTTTTTTTTTTTTTCTTTACTTCGAACATCCTCGAACACGAAGACACGGGGCTCTCGTCTTTGAGACACTTTTTTATCCCTCCTGTCATTTTTTTGACGTAATCAGCGTTCGATTCGTGTCCCTCGTCGGGAATACATTTTCGGCGTGAAACGCGAAATGAGACATCTGAAAAGTACCTTCGGAGGTTGCTCGAAACGACTCTTTCGTCAAATTGTTCGTAACCAAGCAACAAAACGAATAGACAAGCCGGAAACCTTCGGAAATTCGATGAAAAGTGACACGATTCATGTTTTTCTCCTCGTTTTTTGTATAAACTATGCAAAACGAGTCAATCTGGAAAATTCATCTTTCCACCTTTGCGTCCCAACGATGCAAACTTCGAATTCATCAACGTGTTACGTAATAAGAGCAGACTGAAAACTTGGCGAAATTTCGCTCTTCCTGCGAGGGTTTCCGTCGCGAGGAAACTTGATCCCGCCGATATGAGGGGAGGAGACGCAACAATGCATCTTCATCCCTCAAAGGAACATCCAAAATTGCGTCAAAACTTCAAAATACCCTAAAGTATCGCAGATTGTCGGCAAATTACACGAGGTAACTTCACGGAATAGCGCGAAGCAAAAAACACGAGAGCGATTGGCAGTTGTGATCGATTATGTTCCTCGACGCATTTTTTTCACCAAAATACGATTTTTCCCAATTTTTTTCACATTTTTTACAAACGGCCATCATTTCGAGAATCGCCAGGTATATTCTATACCCCGTCGATAGACGGGGAATGTAATATAAAACTCGGCGCAAAATTCGCGCACTCATCATCATTTATATTACGGTGGACCTCAGGAATGAGAAAAAAAAATCGCAAGACGGATAACTGATAGTAAAGACCACATTGCCGAAACGTCCCTTGGAGAGCCACAAATAAATGCTTAATCTCGTGTATATTAACTCGTAAAAGCAGCGATGTAGACGCTGTACGTAATACCTTATATGCGTCGCGTACGGCACTCGGAAACTCCATCAAATTCCTCTCCTTCGCGCTATCTCAGCTCCCAATCAAATTACCTCTACTCACTTTCCGGGACATTATCGAGCCGTGGGGCTTGCTCTGCTTTGCTCTTCCTTCCTCAATCTTTCTCTCTCGTGTCACGAAGCCTCAGCCAGACTTGTACGTCACTCTGACGGGCGCAGCGATCTTTCTGTACGGATGCTGCGGAATTTCTCGGATCCCGGTAGACCCAAACATGCAACATGATAAAAGCATGGTGATTGAAACGATCGTCAGAATCCCGCCGAGTTGTCTCGAGCGAGGACTCCGGAAAGAAGCCAAGTCCCGATGTAACTGAATGAAATATCGATGGACCAGTGTCTCGAGTCTCTCAAAGTCCGAATTGAAAATGAACCCCCGGGAGTAGGAGACATTTTAGGGATTTCCTTATCACCAAAAATCCTTCATCTTCCAGCACGAGATTACTTCGTTATCAGACTTTTATCTCGTGTGCGTGTTGTGCTCAAGTTCCCTCGGTGTTTTATCGATGCTGGAAACACGCCTGGCGAACGTCCTTACGGATGTCGCGCGTAGACCAAAAGTCGATCGGTCAAGTGTCGAACGCTTCATCGTGCCAAAAGGCGGTCTCTCGTCTACTCGTCGATGAGGCAAAGTGGATGCAGAGAGCGATATCGCAGGGGTTGGTTTTTGTGTCCCTCTACGTATACGATACTACAATGTAGCTTGTACAGGACAAAACAGGGGCAAGGAGGGATGGCCTGAAATGCCTCTGGTTTAGTTACGTATGCAGAGAGACCGCAGAGTCCGTCGGCCACCTGCTCCAATTACGCTTGTTAGAGAGATAGTGCTGCTGCAAGGTCTTCGCTCACCGACCCAACCCTCGATTCTCATACGATCCTCCCTCAATCTTGTACACCATGCACGTCAACCCGGCTGCGCGAATACATACACGCAAACACACTCGTACTTTGAACAATGGACAGGCAAGCCTTTAAGGACGTCAGCCCCTCCATTCTCCAAGGACGTAATTACAAACGTCTCCTGCATCATTTTTCCTGTGCCTTTTTTGAGAATAAACAGGGGGGGGGGGGGGGGCAGTCCTAAGATTTTGGGAATTGGATTTTTCGACCAGTTCCACCCTGGCGCGAGAGGGCGACTTTCGGACGTAGGCTTTTAAAGGAGACACTTTTTCCTTTGGTCAGACAGCGTGAGAGGATAATGGAACAAAGTTGGAGAAAATGGGGAGGCAACGTGAAAATAGCTGCTCGACCTGGCCGATTCGCTATGTGCGTACCCACTTTGGTCGCTATGAACAAGTCCAGATGGTTTCGCGAGTGGTCTTCTCTCGCGAGAATGAAAAAGAGGAAGAGAGAGAGAAGGAGAGCAGTGAAACAAATAGTGGATAGCGCAACTTTTCTTTCTCGCTTTTTTTTTTATTCCACCCAACTTTTCCGAAACGTTTCAGTCTTCTCACGTCCTCCAATAGCAAAGTTCCTCGAAGATTGTTCGCGAAAAGACGACGATAACGACGATGATGCTCCCTGCTCCCCAAATAGCCGCGTGAATTCCTATCGAGAGTTCCGCATCTCTCTCTCTCTCAATTTCCCGTAAACTCCAGCGTTAGTTTCCTGTAAAGTTATCCATAAGCATCTCCGTGAGAATGTGCGCTCACACGCTGCGCGCGTTGCGGTACCGGCGGCTCAAAAATCCCGACAAGAAGCTTCCTCATCTCTTTCCATCACAGTTTCGTTCGCTCCTCTCTGACACGGGACATGCGCGACAGGAATTGCATCAAAGAACGTTGGTGTCTTGCCCTCGTTTTGCTTCTTGGCGATTAAAAGAACAACGATGATGATTTTTGGCAAACTTTCCCCCATTTTCAACACATCCGTGCTGAACTTGCATTCGAATTCCTCCGAAAGTTGTTCTCCGTTGTTTCCTTCGAGTTCGAGTTCCCCAAAGTCGACGAAATTCTCAAGGATCTCATCAGCCTCTGGACCGAAGTATCGGCTGAAAAGATGCAATCGTTCGAAAGCGACGGAGTACCTCGAGAGGTTTCGAGAAGGACTCGCTTGTAAAAATATCCACAAAAGTTGTCGCCTCGGCGATTTATCGGGATGCACTCCAGAGTCTCCTCTCTCGAACTCGGTTTTTTTCTCACGCTTTCTCCCAGCATCCTCCTCTCGTAATTCTCAAACAGCATCCGGAAAAGTCGCTGATTTCAGCGCTCGAAACTCGCACTCCGCTTCGATTTCATCGGGCTTGTGCCCTGGGAGGATGACCCTGAAACCGGAAACTCTTCCATGTTTTTCTTCTATGTACTTCCGGTTTTCTCTCGCAAAAAAAATCGCAGGTCCATTCTCCCCGGACCGAGCTTTCTCGCTTCATCCCCTTCTCTCGCATCTGGATCTATTCGCAGCGCAGCATCCCTCCCGGATTCTCTCATCTCGGTCCTGAGTAATCAAATTTACGATTATCATCACCCCGCGAAATGCCCCCTATTTATATCCGTCTTTGGAATGACACGTAAATCCTGATTCAACGGCGACTCGGCGAAGAACACTGAGAGGCTTCCGTGAGGACGAAACCAACCCCTCGCGAGTACATCGATAATTTTATACCAGTCCCGGTGTCGTCTTGAGTATCATCGTGATTCGATATAATGTTCGTTCGGCTTGATTGGACCGATAACGCGACGTTAGCCCCGACGAAGCTCCTCCATTCATTAGCGGAAGCAGCGATTGTAATTCCGCGCGGTGCCCATTCACGAAATTGTATTTGACTTTATGATCAAACGAGGTCGAACGAAATAAAAGAAAAAGCCGATACAACCGAGGAAAGGCGAAGTGCTTGCACCTGCCGAACATCGCGGCGTTGCGCAACAAAACAGATATACTCAAAACGGTATACGAGCAATACTATTAGACCGAATGGCGGCATAGACGTTTTAAACGTCCGCCTCCACCCCCCCCGACTCTTCCTCCGTAATATGATGGTAATCCCGTACTCACGCTCGATTCTCCTCTAACGGAACAATTACACGCGGATCGCCCGTATCCCGGTGCAAACTCGGTGTTCCCAGAGGGCGCAACTGTTGAGAAAATCTACGATATCGAAGTCGGGCGTTGCGGATCCGAATAAGAAACAAGAGCCTCTTTTTCTCTCGTCTCACGAGCGGTATCCGCGATCTCTCTCATCGCGGGGGGGGAATCTTGAACGCAATTTTCAACGCGAACGAGAAACACGAACAGTTTTCTCGAGTGCCTCGAAAAATGGTCGAAAAATCGGGAATTACCGATGGATAATGACCGAGAATAGGAAATACTCCCTGTGCTCGGTATATCCCGCTGCTGTACGACCTTTTGCTCGCGATTTACGTTGCAAATTTAATTACCGCAGGGTAGACTTGTTATCGGCGATTCTCTCGCGCGTATACGGTGTGTTTTCGCAGGCGTGTACGCGTCTCTCGCGTTGCCGAATTATCGTCGTGACGGTAATCAGCATTTTGTATCGCGAAAAATCGAGAGAGAGAGAGATAGAGAGAAGCGTGAAGCGTGAAGGTAGAAAAGCAAGAAAACAACGCGTGGTTTGGTGACCAACGGAGATTTTCGCGATTGCCCCTTTGGCAGCGCGGCGTGTCCAATCAACGATGCAATTACGGCAAAATGTGACTGCGGATTGCGCGAGCCCCGCCGGCGGCTATTTTAATTAAAAATCTCGCCATACACGCGGTGTCTTTTCCGCGCCATAATTCAATATCATCCCTAGACGGGATGATGAATAAATCTCCGTCATACACGAGAGCCACTTTTAGCCCAAACTTTTTAATTCTTCCTGAATCTTTTTTGTCAAGCCAAAAAACTCTTCGTGCGATCCCGGAAGTTCGTTCTCTCGCAAAAATGACTTTTTTCAAAAATGAATTTATTCAACACCAATGTGTCGCTCGTGCTT
Source organism: Heteropelma amictum (assembly GCA_959613375.1). NCBI lineage: Eukaryota > Metazoa > Arthropoda > Insecta > Hymenoptera > Ichneumonidae > Heteropelma > Heteropelma amictum. The sequence continues at coordinate 13,062,186 of OY390727.1, forward strand.
TCAAAATGGCGGGTAAACTCTGAGAATCTCCGAGAGCTTCGCGGCGATAATTCAAAGTGTACGTCAAAGCGGTGTCGAAGAGTCCCTTGGGGGACAAAAGGGGATGCACAAATTTGGCGTAATGCACCCTCTTGCGGTTTATCCGCGAAATAGCTCGTATGATACATTCCCAGCACGAGCCTTTGTGCTCGTGCTATATCGTACCACCTTAAGATTCCGTAAAGCTCTCGTCCGTGATATGCACTCGCCGTGTCGATCTTCGACGTGCAAAAGGCTTTGGAATTGGGCGATTTTCACGCCAATTCCACGCCTTGTACGTCCTTAAACGCGCTCCAGCTTCGGCAACATGAATCTTGGATCACAGAGGAAACTCGGGAGAGGATGTAACAGACTAGGAGAGACGAAGATGGAGTCGATGTTTCGCGTCGGTATCGGTACTAAGGCTCTTCGTTACAGGATAGCCTGCAACGATCCGAGACACGCATATGGGGCGTTTCACGCCGAAATTTCGCGAAAAATCGACGGATTTCGCAATATTTCCTGTACCTTTTTCCTCCGAAACGATAACCAATTTTTCGTGCTCTTTCTGCGAAAGAAAAGCATATTTCAAAGGGGAAAGACCGAAATTGGGCGATTTTTCGCAAAGTTACAGCCGCTGTAAGAAGAAAAGTCGTTGGAGAAAGAAAGTTTGAAAAAAAATTCGCAAGAGTTCCCTCTGACGGGTAAATACGAGATGGAAATTTCCGGGGAGTCGAAAAATCGAATCGCGTGAAATGCCCCATATACGCGGTCGTGCATCTTGACAGTACGTGTGTAAGACGAAGCTGCGAGTACGTGATGCGCGTCCGGGATGGCGATCGAGTCGGTCCATCACCTTGTTTCTCCTATATCCTCCTTTTTACAGTGCACACGCTTTCCATAATATCGGCAAACACAGAGCATAAATCTCGCAGTCTTTGCTCCAAAAACAAAAAAGGAACTTGCGGCGAATAAGCCAACGATATTCGCACTCTGAGAAATTCGGTGGATTTCACAACAAAAATAATCCCCATTTTCCTTCATCTTCATTTCACACACCGATGCTTCTGCTGCAGCTTCAACCCGCATATTTTTAAGCATCTTTGAGGGATTTTCTCATTATTTTCATCCCAACGCGATTTTCTCAACGATGAAAAACTTGCGATCGAGTTTTTCCCGCAGGCCAGCAGCTTATCGATGCAAAAGTCGGAGGATCTGTAAAATAATGTCACGGGAGATGACTCGACTTACGTGCATCCTCGTTCAAGGCTCGTTCCGGAAGTACAGACCCCAAAAACGAGATAAATAAATAAAAACCCAAATTTAAAAAGTAATTATGACATTGTTTTGTGAAAATTCGTAAAATATCTTTTCCTAGCGACTCGTGAATCTTTTTATTTCGAAAAAATCGTGGGGATCGATAAATCACATGCGGTTTTATTTTCTACCAGCCGGAAGTGTACGAATTTTCCCAATCTTTTCGTTGAATTCTCCTGGAGTAGCGTTCGATTTTTTTTCTCCCTCATTTTTACGAGTGCGAGCTGGGATTCGCTCCGGATGGAAAATAAACTCTTGTTCCGGCTGAAGATGAGACGTAGCATTCTCCTTTTCCTTTTTTTGCTGTTTTATTTTTTGATGTTTATGACTCATATTTTTCGGGATACGAGCAACGCTGTACGACTCACATCCGGTGTTTTCGTGGCGCGATAAACAGCATCTTTGTACTCGTCCGCGTAATTCTATCTTCCATCCGCGCCCTCGCGAATTGCGGTTCGTATTTTAAGATTAAAAAAAAAAAACAACACGAAACAACGAAAATATCGAAAAAAAAGGAGAACGTTTTTTTTTTACTCTGATCAAAGTGTGCAAAGGCTCTTTTTCGAGTTGCGCAACGTTCGTCCAATTTTCCAAAATCGCCTACGTAAATTTCGACCCAGTAAATATCGGCAAAACCGAAAAAAAAGAATTTCGGAGCCAAAAATTGTTCTTTGAAAGTCACGAGAGCGAAAAAAGATCCCCCAATTTCGGAGAGACTCGACAGGCGTTTGAGAGAGCGGAGAAAAGTCCCTTTTGTACTTCGCCGAGGCTATTATTCGAATTTTCATTCAATCTCGAGCGAAAAAAAAAGGTTATCGCCTCGAACAATGAATCACACACCTCAGCGTCGCGAATAGAACGCGAGGGATGTATGCGTGCGCACATCGTGTATCAAATTCGCGGTGAATGAAAAATTGACGTCGTACGTCATCAATTCGTGGACGAAAAACATGTGGGAAAAAATTCTCGAGGCGAGAAGGGGAAAAATATTGTGCGATGGAGATCTATATGGGAGGATGAAAAAGATGTGTACGGGCGAAATAAGGCCGAGAAAAATAGTCAAGATGCGCGGTGAAGAGTCTAAAAGAGGAGGAGAAAAGAGCATGCCAAGATCGGTATTACATCGTGTATGAAAAAGAAATATTTCGACTACGTGTGTGCGCGCGCGCCTTTACGAGTTTTCATGTCCAATATGTCCAACTCGATTAGATTCGAGAGAGAAAGAGAGAAAGAAGATAATGTGAAAAGCATGCAGAGAGAAACAACTCGTATCTGCATGCTGCTTGTTTCCGAGAGCTTTTACTGTATGTATATACATTAAATATGTATGTCCAATACATATGTATAATATCCAGGCATGCAGGACCTTCGTAGCAACCCCAGCATCCGCGGTCCAGACGCGGAGCTAGGCCAGCCTCGAATATAGGTCAGTCCCCATGTGCCTGTGACATTTCCGCTTCGCAGTCTGTGCAAAAAAAAAAAACTCTCGAGCTCAGGCAGCAGGATGTTCGTACAAAGCTCGGTACACACTGTGGAATCGTTCCGCATCCATGTATGGGGCATTTCGAGTCGAACACGCAAAATTGTACTCCAATTTTTTTCGTCGATCTACAACATTGCCGATTTATTCGAGAATCCACGATCGCTCCAAAATTCTTTTTGCGATTGTTTTACAATCTCGCGAATTTATCGCGATTAAAAATTACGCGTTATCTCTCTAATAGAATTTGCTCTCTCGCTGAATTCGTAATAATTGTTTTTCGCGCTGTACGACGGGAGGAGGACCGTAAGATGGGTCGCAAGGAAAATGCAATGTTTACCCTTGGCGCACGACGTAGTCTCTGTTTAATTGAATTTAATTGAGATCTTTGTCGTATAATTAATAAACCGGAATTATGCAAGTGGAGCGGCGTATCCTTTGACAGCTGCTCGTAGGGAAAGAGATTTGGAAGGTGTACAGCTGCTGGAGAAGAAGAGAGAGAGAGAGAGAGAGAGAGAGCCGAGTACTTTGCGGTATATGTTAGTGCCATTATCGCCGTACCGTTTATTAATTAAAATTGGCGGTTGCAGAATGTTGGCGTGTTATATACCATCTCGGTATCTGAAATCCTTCACCCAAATCCAATTATTCGTAAGCCGAGAGTCGCTGAACTTTGATAACTATCGACGAGCTGGGAAATCTCGTTCGCTCTTCCTCTCTCTTCCTCGCACCCCCTCCCCCCTCACCCACGTGAGATCTTTCTCTCGGGAAACTACGAAAAAACAAACGATGTTGAAATAAAATTGCAAAAATTACGAATTAACCTCGAAAAAAGTGGTTTTCTCGTTCGCGCCGATGGAACGCGACGAAAAACGATTTTTTCGTCATTTCTCACGTCGCATTTGTCTTTTTTTTTTCCTCATTCGTACATGGAAACAGGGTGTCGTAATGAAGGTCGATGATGAGGTTGTATGAGTTTTTCATCGATTGAAAACCTTGTTTTAAATGCCGACGTGGATTTAATACGGAATGGTCCATGTATGAGTTTCCTAGTTGAGGATGCTGCGGCAATCTTTCCCCTTTGTTCGGCGGGCATCAGGAACAGAAGTGCATGTACATTTTGAAGAAAGGTGTACGCGTGTCTGTGTAGGGTAAATCGTGTATTCAACACGCGTGTGATGCAGCGTGTCTGGAACGCAGGGAGGGTGGAATTTGAGGGAGAAAAGGGGGGAGAGCACGTTGAAAAGGGACAAAGGCGGATATGAAGCTGCTCCGCAGCGAGGATTTTGCTCTCGCGAGTTGCTGCAGCATCCCTGTGTGTAGTTGAGACAGAGGACGTTCAGAAATCTCTTGTATCTGCGAATTCGCGCTGGCAGTTCCGACACACGACTTGAAATCCGCCCTTAACTCTCCCCCATCCGTTTGTTCCTCGTTTCACCTCCAGGAGAGCAGAGTCACGTGTTCATTTTAGCCACAGAGTTTCCATGCAACATCGCAATTCGATAAAACATCCTGCACAGACGAATCCGCGATGTATTTCCGAGATACGCTCGCACACTTCCGGCGAGCGATAAAAATTGACGAAATTTTGGGAAAATGCGAAAGATGGCGACGAAAATCGATATTTTCCACGGTCCAGAACGAACTCTCCGCGTGTACATTTTTTTTCGTACGGTTACGCGATTTGTTCGGAGCCCCAAAGGGGACCGACGATAAGACACGCGACTGTTTTGTACGGTGGGAAAAAAGGATCCAGGGTTTCGCGATGAGACTCGACGTCTCCGGGGAACCGCGAAAGAACAGGATTTCCGCGTCTTATTAGCCGAGCGATGTACCAATTATCTTATTCTCACGTGGGCCATATTTGCCCTCGTGCGAATGTGTAGGAAAAAGTGATGAAACATGTACCAACGTCGGATCCGCCTCGTCGGATGAACTGGCGCTTGATTCGCTTCCCCTTCGACCCTCGAGCCACAAAAGTCCAGGCTTTACACGGAACATCGTTGCCGACAATTTCAGTCGTAATTGCGTATCTTCATTTTCGTTTAACTTCATTTTCGCTGCACTTTCAGCGTACATCAATGGGTATATACTTTTTAAGCTGAATTTCTCGCTGCTGGATTTAATTGATATCGAAATCAAACGTGGCACGAGTTTAATTGCGCACTCTGGAGCTGCAATGGCTCGGGGAATTTCAGGACATTCAATTTAAATACCAGTTTTATTGAAAATCATAAAGTTCATGGGTGAAATTGAGTAGGATAATGGACGAAATTAATGTCGAATAAATTCAATCCTCTCGTTGCTGGAGTATATGAGATTTCTGCGACGTCTGTTGATGTATATGAGCATGTTTTTTTTATGCTAATTTTCGAACAGGATGTGCTGAGAAAATTGATGCAATAATTCAACTGAAAAACTCGCTTAAAACATCCCACACGGAAGTTTTATTAAAAAAGCACACGGTAATGTTCTCTTTGCTCTCTTCTCCGCGTTGCTCGCGGAGAGAACAGCCACGGAATCGTCAAATTTTATTCAGATTACCCTGGCGATGCACGCGCTTTTTCCACGTTTCGCTTCAGCCATTTTCCCAATTGGGAATCTTGCCAAACCATTGCGCTCGCTGTACGCGTTAATACCTTGTTAAACGTACGTGTAAAACGGCCAGAGGAGACTTTTGCGACGTTCGAAACTTTGTCTCCGAGATTGCTTCGGAACTGAAAGTTTCTTATTTTTCTCTCTCGATTAGATTTTTTTTTAGACCTTTTTTATCAAAAACTTGGCACGAGAAAAACGTTATATTCTCATCCCGCCGTGCTCCCTTGTATTTTTGCCGGGTGTTTCGAACGTTGCTTTGCGATTTTTATGAAGGCTCGAAAAGTTTCGTCGAGCGGAGATGAAAAAACAGGTGAATGTTTTGGAGGCTGCGGACGAAACGGTGCAAAAATCTGGAAAAAAATGATTTTTCACTCGTGGGCCAAATCATCATCGACCTTTTAATCTCGAATTTTGATGCTCTCTCACTGTTGCCAAAAATGCATGAATGTGAATGTATTATTTTGTTTATGAAAAGCAATTTTGCCGAAAGCGATTAATTCCATTTTTCCCAGGCTGTATACATAGGCTGAGTTTGAATCACCGTTGGGTCATATTTATGCGCGTGTAATGGTCACAAGAGGGAATTTTGGTCGGTCGCTTGCTTACTGACCCTGCTGCGTGTACCGAGTTTTCATCCCGAGCAATTTCCTCGTCGAGATGGCCCTCGTAAATCGATAAATTGTATATGATTCGCGCTGAACTGTGACCGTTAAAACGCGCACACGTAAAACTTTGATAAATATCCTCCGACGGGGCATTTTCGAAAAAAAAATAATTTCGTTAATTACGATTTTTCGTTTCCACAAATGTCTGGGGCGATGATAGAAAAAAGCACAGAGTTTTGCATACATTTCTCGACGAAGCAATCGATTTGTTTGAAATTTTGACTTTATGAGGTTTCTGAATAGTGGCGGAAAATGAGTCGAAATTTTCTTTTTTTCTAGTTTTCAATGTTTCAATAGCTTATCCGATCGGAAATTTTCCGCTGATTACGAAACGCACTGATTTTTTTTGAAAACTCGATATTTCGATGAGAAAATTGTAATTAACTGATAAAATTCGTATTATTGCATTTTTGAGCCGAAATATTGGGTTTTTGGTGGAATACCGGTGTGTTTCGTAATCAGCGGGAAAAAATACATCGATATAGACCATTAAAAATAATTTTTGAAATGCAAAATTTTTCGCAATTTTTTGCCGGATTGAATTGATTCACTAAAACGTTTGCCATTTTTTTTTCGTTCGAGATAGACGTCCCGACTTGTGCTTATTCTCTTTGCAATTGTTGAGGCTTCAAAATGCAGTTTGGTTCATGCAGATATCTTGATTTTTCGATTTTTGACAGATTTTTAAAGTTGGACCATCGATTTTCGCCAATTTTCCCATACATACCCCTTTGCGTTTTTTTTGCCGATTTTCAACATCGATTTTGAGGGTGAAGGAATTTAGCTATCGCCATTTAACTTTCACCGTCTTTTAAGTCTACTGCAGGGCTATCCAAAACCCCCCCAAGAAATGTATCTAGCCTCATCAGGACGGAAGTTATGGTCATTTGAAATTTCGACTTTTCGACGATTATGGAAAAGTGGCCAAAAGTGACGAAAAAATTTTTTTATCAAATTTTCAATCTTTCAGGAGCTTATCCGATCAGAAATTTTCCGCCGGTTACGAAGCCCATCGACTTTTGTCCGAAAACTCGATATTTCTCGATGAAAATCATATTATTACATTTTCGGGCCAAAATATTGTATTTTCGATGAAAATTCCGGAAAATTTCTCCAATTGTCGAAATGAGAAAATAATTTCGACCCTCGATTCCCCCGAAATGCCCTATAGGAACATTGCGAGTGGGAGAGAGAGTCGTATATACGATTTATCACCGAGAGACCATAACTCGATGTCTGTTAGTTTCCGGTATTGCAGCGTCGTTACAACTCTCGCTCCATTCGCGCGAAGGGTCGAGGAATTTCGCCTCTTCCGTTCGTCGCGAGAGAGAGAAAGAAAAAGAGCGAGGGAGGAAGGAAGGAGAGCGAGGGATGATATAATTTATCGTTCCACCTCGCCTCATCGATACGTACAGCGTTGCACGCACGTACGTCTCTAGATTAAACCCAGCATCTGTATGTTTATATACGTGCGCATCAAAAGCGAATGAATTACCTTTTGGATAATCCGAATTGCATCGAGCAACGCTCGCAGAAACCAGGAGCTTCGAATCAATTCCGTGTATAACGCGTTACGAGCTTCGCTCTCCTCCTCCGGCCTTTCACCGTTGAATTATCGCGTTTGCTCGATTTCCATTATTGTTACGAATCTCGTTCGAATCAACGACCCAATCTGAACGTCCAGCGGTTCATAAAGCTCGCGAAACACTCGAAAAATCAACGATCCCACGCTTTCTCGGATACCGCAAGAGCGAGAGCTCACTCTTGCGGTATTTTTCAACAACAATTTCAAGAAAAAAAACCTCCGATGTTGCATTAATTACATCGATGCAAAGTTTCGATGGAATTTTCGTTCGAATGATCATTTTTCGTGAAAAATTCGAATCAGCGAACTAAATTACGCGAGAATGAAGACAAAAATAGTCCGAAAATTGACAAATGTAAGTAAAGTCTCGATGAAATTTTCAATCGGATGCAAAAACCGATTATCGTGTAATTAAATATTTAAAAACTCATCAGTGGCTCTGATAATATCGCTCTCCCTCGCTCTCACCCTTCTCATCTCCTCCCGCTGACGTCGCCGAAAATAAATCTTCGTTTCCCAGAGTGTCAATCAGGAAAATCTATCAAGAGCGATGGAGATCGTACCTGACGATTTACAAGCCACGAATGAACAACCATTTATCCCCGACACAAATATATATACTCCCTGGAAGGACTCTAATCAAGGACTCTACCATGTCCTGAAGGAGCTTGCACACACACCCGCACACAGCTTCCTCCCACTCCCTCTGTCTCTTGGTCCATCCCTTTCTTCGATTGACGAACAATTCGAGAGAATATCGAGGGAGGCTCAAACGATCCTACAAGTGGTATACATTCGCGATAACAGTGACAGCAAACAGTGCAGAGGGTAGACGGAGAATCGTATTGATCAAGGAATAATTCAGTCACGATCGAGACAAACCGTTCGAGCCACAGGGGAGAAACAACAAAGCTGAAACGAGCGACGCATCTCGAAGGCATCATCTCATTTTGCACCTTTCGCGGTCAACATTTTCTCGAATAAAAAAAAACTCTTCACTCGAAGCGCATGAGTTTTATTTTTTTTTCAATCTCGCGTAATATCGATCTTTGATCGTTTTCGTACGAGCAGCTCGAGTGTCTTTTGTGTCTCTCTCGTATATGCGAATATCGATCGACTTTGGCGAGGGGCGCAAATAAAAGATATACGAATACAGAAATACGAGCAGGGGGTGGAACAAAAAATCCAAAGTTGCGCGGCATCTTTGCCGAAGCTTTGGACGGATCTTTCGCCCTCTTGGTTCTCGTACCCTTCAAACGCTCCTCTGCGTCAGTTGCCAAGAGCAAAGTGAGAAAGGCGGAGGGGTGTTTTTCCCTATAAATCCCAACGCCTCGTTCTGCAGTTCTGTATATATATATATTTTTTTTTTTTTTTCTTAAATATATATATATATACATATGAATGTACACATGTTGCAAGGGTTGAGCAAGAGGGGCGGAAAATTTCCTTGGCTCTCGTCGGCGCGATGTTCACGATGGGGTAAAGCTCGCGGAACTCGCCCTCGCGTAAAAGCCACTTTGTTTCGAAGGGGAAATGCGGGTCAAATTTTGTTTGCACAAACATCGGAATGTACGACGGGAAAAATCATTTTTACGAAATTCTTTTCAAACAGAAAAAAATGTGCACGATTTTGAGAAATTCGTATAATTTTTCGTTTCCATTGCCGTGAAAATGCGATTGAATAATCAATATTCCTCCTGTGTTTCCCCCGCTGATCACGAATCGCATGGTTTTTTACCGGAAAACGAATAATTTCAAGGAGAAAACAGGGATTTTCGGTAAAAATCGTTTTTTGCGTTTTCCGGGCGAAATAATGCGTTTACGCGGAAAATACGATGATTTTGGAATCAAGCGTTTTTTCCGCGCACATTCGACATCAATTTTGGGGGTGAACTAATTGAGCTGTCGACATTCAACTCTCACCGTTGTTCAAGTCTACTTAATTGCTTTTCAAAATACCCCTGATAAAAGTATATAGCGTGATTTGAAACATAGTTATGGCTTGAAATGTTCGCTTTTCGACGATTTTGAAAACGTGGCCAGAAATTACGAAACAATTTTTCGTAATTTTTCGAATTTTCAATATTCCACGAGTGTTTAGCGGATAGAAAAACTTATTGACCGTATTTTTGTATGTTCGCATACAAAAATGTATCATACGTTGTATAAAATTATATGATCTCAGCCTATTTTGGGAGTTACATCTGTATGTATTATGTATTTAATTTATTTTTGAACGTGACTGTCCATTGCGACATCCTTCAAGGTCAACATTTGACAAAACTTCGTTCGTTTGGGATTTGTATCCAGCTTTAAATTATTAACACCGAATCTTGCGACACCCTGTATATATACGAGTACGCGCTCCAGTTTCCCTGATAGATTCCGCACGGTTTCTCTTTTCCTTTCCTCACCGGAGGCATCCCTGGCGCGCGGCGGTCCAGGAACGAAGAGAGACGCTATATTAGCTCCGCCAACGCGACATCTTGAGAAAAAAGTACCGTTTGACAAATATCGAGATTTTCTCAGAGTCACGGTGTATAAAGAATGGATGCTGCATCCTCGAGAAAGACGAGAATTTCACACTGCATACCTAGAATCCTATCTATCCCTCGTGTCACACCAATGTCTCGTCTTTCGTGCATTGCAATCAAGACCTTTATTGTTCTAACAAAAACGAAGAACATCGCACTTGTGCACGTGGCGTATATTATTCGAGTACTTTTTTCAACATATGCCGCTGCTTCAGTAATCAGAGCGCACTCTATGCGGTCTCCTCACACTTTTTCTTCGGCAAGTTTATTTTCAACCTCATGACGACTCGTCTCAGTCGGTGACGTTCGAATAATTCATCGCTCGCGACACATTTATCACGCAGCGATGAACATTTCTTTTTTTTTCGAAATCTTCACGCAACTGATAAACACGACAAAAACTGTTTATTGAAAAAATCGAGAAGATGATTGATTTTTCAAACATTTTTATAGCATTTTCGAGCAGGAGACGATCTTTTTTTCTGGTCCATTGGAATTGTACTTTTTATTAGCCAAAGTTCGGGCTTTCTGTCGGCAACGTTTATTACGATATCGCAGATTTATTCGAGTATCATTCTAAAGTTGAAAGTTCAGGAGGAGAAGGAGGGAAGGGGGGTGAAAAAAGGAACGTGAGAAAACGTTTTGAAAAAGGGCGGATGAGAAGAGTCCGCTGAAACTCGGGTCGCGGAGTTGAAAAGAGGATTAAGGGTAAAATGAGCGTAGGCGAGAGAGATCTCTTGATGGAGAAATAAGAGAGCGTGCAAAAGGGCTTTAAATGAGTCATCGCCGTGAAAAAAAAGGTAACAATAAATTGACTCGAGCTTCGTGAAATTAAATTAGATAGAAAACTGTAGAATTCAGGAGACGAGAAAAATCGAGCAAATAAATAGTCAAAGTTGACTTTTAGGTTTATATTATTTATTTATCTCGACGCTCGAACTTGCTTCTCAAGATTTGTCTCCCAAGCGTACATTTACACGTCAGTCTGATCGAGTCACATCGATTTCACGGTCGTGATACCGACGAGTGATTTTCTAATTTGCCAAATCTTAACGAGACGATATTACGTACTGGAAAAATCAATTGCAGACACTCTCGAGTGCACTTGCGATGCAATCAACGAGTCCGTTCGATGTGAAAAGTCGTTAATACGGTTCTTTGATTAATTGACTGATGCAATCTGTCGTGTGACAAGATGCTTGATTATAAATATATCAATCGAAGAGACGCGATATTGAAGATGTTGGAAACTTTTTCGAAATTTTTCTCAAATAGATTTTCCGGAAAATTGTACGATAAAATCCAAAGGAAATCGAAATTAATTTTTTTTTCGAATGTCGACCCGATCGAGTGGAGAAAAACATAGCTCGTTGAGATATTTATTGTCGCTTCACGAGCAAGGCGAAATTATATCGAAGCAGCGATAAAAGGGGTCTGCGAAGAGGGGAAGAAAAAAAACGACGTTCGTCCGTACGTCGTCAGTGAAAATTTTCATTTTCCCAGACGATCTTTACGATCGTGTTGTATAAATCGTCGTGTTTACGAGGAGGAAAGCAACGACGAAGAGATAGAAATGAGCGGAAAAGAGTATGAAAAATGGACCGAGAGGGTATAGGAAATACATTTACAACGCACGTTGCATCGAAAAATCTTGCGAAAGAAGTAAAAACTACCGTGAAAAAGTGAGCAAAAACGATGAAGCAATAATTATTGGATTAACGCGAGCCCGTAAAAGTGATGCTCTCGAGCGAGAATTTACGAGGGCGACCGCACGTGTATGATTTTATTAGAACGCGCAAAAGTTCATTAGCGTTTACGAAAAGTGAATTTTCATTTCGAATAAAAACGGAAGTGAATCCTCAACAGCGCGCGCCAAACTCTCGCGGACTTTTCGCAATTAAATTTCCAATTTTCCCCGGCGTATGCGTCACTTCGATCGAAAAAATCAACGATAAAACTTTTCGTTATTCACCGACGAATTTTTCGCTTTTTTTTTCATTCTCACACTCAATTAATGAATTCTCAACGCGATGAAAAACGTTCTCCAATTTTGCGATTTTTTTCAAACGGTTGTCGGACCTTTTCGACATTATTATTATTATTATTCGAAATCAATGTGCTTGGTACCTTCGGTATAAGACTTTTCTTTTTTTTTTAATTTTCATATCATCGTTGAATGCTCAAAAAACCCACGTTCCATTTTTCAGGAAGTAATCTCCGGGTTAAAGCCGCGCGTCGATTTTATATTAAAAAGCAGCCCGCGGATAACCCTCATCTTTTTGTTTCGCCAAAAGTTTATACGCAAATACGTGGGTATAAGCATGTAGAAGCAGAGCCATGGTACAGCGTGAAAGCGATGTTGTAAAATACAGTTTTAATTCGCGCCAAAGCTACCACTCTCCGTCCGTCTCTTTTTAATCATTTATGTCCCTAGCTCCTTCGCGCTTCTCCCCGCGTGAATACGAGCTTTAATATTCGCCAACGGGTCCTCGCTCTGGCATGCCTCTCCGTACACTTTTTACGTGTGTATAGCTCCAACCGGGAGGTATTTCCTTCACCGAATACTCCGCAGGTGGACGTATTAGTAGTTCGCGAGAGAAAACGTCGAGAAAGGCCAACCTGGTGTACGCGATGGCGACGTCGCGTTGCAAAGGGTTCTAGGCGGGCGGAGGGAGGGCGCAGGAAATCCGGAAGAAGCGGGAGGGTTAGTTAAATTACAGAAATAAATCACGAGCATTTGTTGCAACAGCACGATTTTACGCTTGGCCCGAAATTGCACGACCCACCCCTTTGTCCACCCGCAATTCAACGATGCTTTAACGGGAAACGTATATACATGCAAATTTGTTCTCCAGTTTTGCCCTCGACGCGTTTGTGATACCAGCAATATTTGCATTCGTATCTCGATGCTGTTCGATTAATTTTTGTACACAAATCACATATACGCGCGTATTCAGATATTTGCATACAATTTTATTTTCGTTACAATCGTAACTGTGCGCTGCTTCAGTTTCCGGTTCAGCTTGTGAGTTTGGAGGACAATTTTTCGAAAAATCCGGCAACGAGGTACGTACGAATCTGCACATTGTACGCGTTCAGTGAACATTTGTATTGGCAAAGAGAACCAAAAGTTGTGTTTGAACGAAGAGAACGAATTTCGTCAATTCGAAGAATTTTGAATCTTTTTTGACAGAGAACGCCCCGTATGTACGCATAAAAATTGCGGTACGTGCGGTTTTACGTGTGCTTCATATACGCGCATGCATCAAGCTTTGCAGAAATAGTGCATAAAGCACCGCTAGAGCTGGAAACACGTATTCATATACGCGCGATACTTGTATGTTCGTTCGTTCTACGTACGAGCTCATGTTTCACGCGTATCATTACGTTTTATGCATGTGCGCAACATATATAACAGCTACGCGTTGACTTTTGGTCGTATTTCATCGGTATTGCCGGTAAACTCGCGCGTGAGCACACGTACTGTTTTAAAATCCACTTCGAATGGTTGGAACTGTATGTATACATACAGTAATCGCCAGTTAAAGTGTACTTTATTTTTTTATCGTTCTGAAATAACTTTAAAAAGAGTATCATGCGAACGGGAGGTTACACCGGAAGTTTCGACCGATTTGAAAGTAAATTTTGAGCTGAAGAGCTTCCCCAAAATATTGGATCACCTCGGTGTTATTTTATTTTTCGTCGAGAAAGCCTCGCGGACGTTAATAATGGAATTCCGACTCTGAGTTTTCCTACGCTGGATTTCCGATAGTTTCGGAAATATCTTGCAACTTTTGGACAACACGCGCAAAGTTATCGCAGGAGCGATTAAACCCACAACGCGGTTTACCTCTAATATGCTTCCGTTTGAACTATACACGTACTGTAGGCCCCCGGTAGTTAGTCACTGCTTGCAGGATGTACGGTACATAAATAAATAGTATGTATGTGCGATATTTCCTATCCCGAAAACAACCCCATTGCGTTTCATTGTGGATAATTCGTATAAACGCATTTGCGTTAACACGATATAACGTCGACACGACGGTATACACGCGCATTTGTGATACAAGAGCAGAAGGGCGAAATCCGCCGTACACGAAAAAGATACTCCTTTTTTCACCCCTCAGCACTTCATCCCTCTCTTTCTCTACCATCGATCTTCCACTCCCTGGTGCATCATCATCCCTGCCTGTACATACATTAGGGTAGTAGAAAAAAAATTCAGGCACCGACAAAGTTTTTGAAAACGTCCAAGTATATTTTAATTTGAAAGGAGATCAACAAAGTTATCTCTGGATTTTTTATTCTTTTCTTTTCAACCATTTGTCAACGACTATTCAACATCGTTATCATTGAAAATCAGTACTCAGTGTTGCACGTACGAAAAATTCTAGTTATTTTCTCTACCCACGTTGCAAACTAAAAAAATCGATCTTTTTTTCGGAGCCACCCCAATACGCAAGTTACCGTACTGCACAAGCAGTCTATCGTGAATTTGCCACTGTGCACACGCACGCACCCGCTTCCGCTTCGAATTGATGCCGAACTGAACAGGCTTGGGTCACGTTTGTTGTACGCGTGGAATAACGTTAGTTACGCCTTTTTGTTTGCCATCGACGATTGCGCGCTGTATTATACACATACGGTTTACATCGATGCTGGGGTTAAGGAATACAGTGTACAGTAATAGTTGTCGCTCGAAAATCACCCCTCGCGTATCGCTGCTGGAAAAAAAAAAATGCGTGTGTGCGGTTACGCTACCCTTACGCTCGGTTTAATCCTCTCCACTCGGACATTGTCAGGTGCGCCAACTCACTTACCGTTCCCCCTTAACCGCGTTGTTGTGCACATATGCAGGTGACTGTCCTTTGTGCTTTTGCAAAAGTACAAGTACGCACACCCACCACACGAGAGAATATTTTCAACCGAGGATACCAACATTTTGCGAGATTTTTTTACGTTCAAACGGAAAATTTCGAAACAACGTTTTTTTTCGTAAAAAGACATTTTTCATAGTGTCGATATTTTTACGATTAAATCGAACATTTCTGAAAATCATTTGTTTTTCATTACACCGCGAGTTTCATCCAATTTTTCATTCGAGAATGACGACGAATATCGCGAGCATGGATTTTTTTTGAGAAAGAAAATATTATTTCGCCCTCGCTTTGCTGATTGATCGTCGAACTTTGGTAGAGAGAAAAATCGTGGCTCGAGACTATCGGTATAACGTTGTAGATGATTGATCAATGAATTTTCAGTCATTAATTAAACCATGCAACTCTTCAGACGCATCGCTCCGATCGTTGATTGATCGTTTTCCAGCTTCCATCGAGCGGAGAAATGTTTTTCCGAGGCGAACATTCTCGTTCGTAATTTTTGCTTTTCACTCGAGTCGCTCTAATTAACATATTACAACGTTCGTCGCTCCGTTGACTTTGGTTTGAAAAAACTTTGGCGATAAAGAGAGAGCGCAGCGTGCAAAAGTGACGTATGGCGAAGATCTTGGAGTTAATGCGATAAATGCCAATAGGGGTGGTTTCGAAATCTTCAAAGAAGGCTCAGCGCCTCCTGCTGCTGATGGAAAAGGATTTTTTTTTCTTTTTTTTTTCACGTACGTCTGTATAAACGCTCGTGCTTGTTTTTTTTATTCCTACTTTAAAGTGGGGTGCTTTGCAACGAACTTTGAACCGAGAGAGAGAGAGGAGGAGAGAAAGAACTCGGCTTTTTTGCTGCAAAGGTATATGCCGGTGCCAGTAACGGGTACATAAGAAGGGGTGGCATTAGCAGAGACCCCAGCGGGAATGACGGGTGCGGAGTCGTTTTAGTATCGCTCCGATTCAATTTAGATTGCGCGACCCTCCGCTCTAGCTATCCGCGCGTGTGCTTCGTCAGTATACTCTGTGTTGCTTTCACCCTGGGCACCCTTTGACTCTTTTTTTTCACTATTTTTTTCCATCCCTTCTTTCTTATCGACTCGACGGTGCTGAAAAAGAGGAAAATAATGATAAAATGGATAAACCTCGAAGCGGCGTGGAACGAGCCGAATATAAATATATACACATTTTTTTTTTCACGGGAAAATCATTCCCTCGGAAGGAAGTATATCCTTGGAATTCTGTTTTGAGTTATTATACGTGAATGTACTTACTTTTGCGGAATGAATTTCAAAAAAGGCGCGACGTATTTAGAAATGTTTTTTCATTACGAGGGGCGAATACGTTTTCTTTCATAGTCGGGGAAAAAATCGCGCATTTCTCTAGGCTTTGACATCGCGAATCGTTTGTCGCGAACGCCACTGCGCGTTTCAACTTTCCTCCCGATGAAACCCATTTTCTTGCGGAGGAAAAAAAGGGAAAAGAAGGTGAAAACTCGACGAAGATCGGGAGAGAAAAAAGTGCTCGATAAAACACGTTTAAAGTATATATAAAATCGCGAACTCTATAAAAAAAGGCTCAATTTCAAGTTTCTCCGCGACTCTCGAGGGAGGAGAAAATCCCCATTCATATTCGATGATGCGAGGCTGTGTGTGCTTTCGGGCGGAGAATCGAAAGGCCAACTACTAAAACAATTTAAATCGTCGGATTCCCTTCTCTTGAATATAACCCGTGCGCGAATACATCATCCCCGGCGGATTTCCTCCAGGATTCGTCGTCGGAAAATGCCCTTGGAAAATAGAAAATCTTTCCCATGTAATCGATTCTCATTGGTTGGATATCGTAGCTTTTTCGTCCTGGTCATTCACCGGGAAATCGACTCTCGTACACATCCACACATATCTTTTCGCGCAAGATTTTTCCCAGCATCCCTATAGAGCGCGCCAACTCTGCCGAATTAAATTTCCATCCGTCCATAATAACCTGCTTTTCCAAACTCCGTATACGAGCTCCATACATGGAGTTCGTACGGGAGTCGACGTTTTCACAAAAAAAATGTGATGACAATAATAACGTTCCTTTTTTCTCATTTCTCACGTGTGAAATTCGCGCTCGATGTGTTTATGACGTTTGTCACACATCGGTTTTATTGGAAATACGTAACAGGGTCACAGACGACGTTGGAGAAAAATTACACGCGATCGATCCGCGAGGAAAAACATATAAAATATACATCTCGATTCGCGTTTCTCGTCCGATCTTTTTCTCCGCACGCACGCAGACTTTTATCTCGCGATCCCGTCTAGATCCATTATTATCCGTTGCGAGATCAACGAACACAAGAGGAATAAATGGAAACGAATTTCTCGTATTGATCAGCCATCGACCTCGATACACGGGGGCTTACCTAGGGCACGGTACGATACAATTTCGGAATGTCTCTTTTTCATAGAAAAAAATTCTCAATTTTTGCAAAATACAGTCGTGAAAATGTGTTTGTAAAAAATTTAAATTAACGCAAGGGCAAACTCGAACCCTCTCGGGTTTCCGGAGGTTATTCACTTCGAGTGACTTTCCGTCTCAAAGTTTCGGACGCGAATCTCCCGTGAGATCGAAATGTTTGTATAATACGTATATAGTCTCGTTGGAGATGATTTGAGATTCGAGACGCGAAACGACAAGCTTGCGCGCTGTTCCTGCCTGCTTGGTTGGCGCACTGTGAGTCGGGACTCGCGGGATTACCTACGAAAATCCTCGTGAATCCCTTCTGAAATCCCCGAGCAAGAACGATTCTCTTTTTGTAAAAACACACACACACACACACATATCTGTGTATAAATCTGTAGGTAGAATGACAAATTCGTGCGTGGATGGTCCAGGCACTGTGAGTGGACGTACCAGACACGAAGTGAGGGTGAAAAAGTCCTCGGTACAAGGGTTGGACCGTCGCAGAGGGAGATGAAGAGAAAAGGGGAGAAACGAGACAGCCCAGCATCCCTCCTTATTTTCTTCACTCAACGTTTCCTACATGAAAGAGGCTGTTCAACCGTAAATGTCCTTTTTACCTCATCTTTTCCTCTCTTCCTACACATCCGCGGCTCTCATCCTTCCTATACTTCTTTCCTCTCGAATCCTCTCGCAGCATCAATTTCTGGACACCGAAGAGGAGGTGGTCCGAGTTTTCTTTTTCTTCGCAAACTCCCTTTTTCATCCCTTCAGCGCACGCGAGTACTCACTCGGTTGTACACGCAACTACTCGCGGAATCTTTTATCGTCTCACGTTGAATCGTCGCAATTAACAACGAGAGTCTGTTTCTCATCATTTTCCGATCAACCGCGGGATAATTATCGCAACGAATTGCGCGAAAAAAATATCCCCGCGTTTCTCGAAGCAGTGAAAATAAACGCTGCAAATCGTAGTGGAAAAAATGAGGATAATTCCGGACAAATAAGAGCGCGATTCAAGCTAGTGAGAAGGAAATTAAAAAAAATGCTAACGAGATGTGCGAGCGTGTAAAATTGTGTACATGGTACGGAGCAGGGATGGAAAAAAAAGAGGAAGAAATAAGTAGAAAGAAAATGAGAGAAATATACATAAAGGGAGAGAAACAATGAGTCCGTAACGACCAAGTTCCGCTGTTTTGCTAATTATCCAGGTCGACGCGTATAGTCTCCGTTTTACGGATATACATATATATTATAACGGAAGTTTCTCTCGAGCAACCCCGAATCTCACCCTCGGTCTTCTTTTCCACCCTCGCGCTAAACATATTCCGCACTCTATATCTTTTTCACCCTAGCAGGTTTGTTCGTCCGACTCCTTCGCGAGTAGATATAACTCTGGCGTATCATCGCTTTGCGTCACGATATACAGAGATCCCCTCGTTAGTCAACGATATATTCCTTCAACCCCCCTGAAAAAAAGTCTCCCTCGCGAGCATGACAGGATACGCGGACATGTCGAATAAATTCGTGGCCTCAACGATAATCGTCTGCACAGTCTCGGCTATAATATACCATGTACTGATCTACGCTTCTACAGGGTGTCCCGAAATTCGATGTCGATAATTTAAACTCAAATTCGGTAGGAAATTTCAAGACGAAATGTCATGTGGGATATCTTCGTACGACGAAAACCCAACGAGTTATTAATTGGCAAAGTTTCCTTCACCCGACACGCAGCCTTTTCTGTTTAATTTTCCACCTTGTCGTGTTTTTCTTTTTCCGAAATTAAAGTTTTATTGTATCATCCGATGTCTCTCGTGGGAGTTGCGCGTCGGGAGAGCATTTAAAAAAAATGTTATCTCACATCCCTCGTACGTGGGACGTGCATGCTCCACCGATGTGTGTTTTCGCTTATGAACGCAAACACGCACGAGGCACGGGGCGAAAACCGGAGAGAATCGTGCTTATACCGTTAAGGGGGTTCCCGAAGAGCTTGCAAACTTTTCGCCGAGAGGGAGCAAACTTTATCAGAGGGGTGCCAATGATGCATCGCTCGGAAATGGCCTCGTGTGGCTTCTGACCGGAAGTGCGCCTCGTAGATACTACTCTTGTACATATATTTATGTACATATGTGCATATATATGTATATCGCAGAGCCACTGCTTCCTACGTGTCGCAAAATGTACTCTTATCACACGCGCGTCTGTGCAAATCTACATTTACCAAAACGGCGTACGCTCGTTTGTGAAAAACTGCAAAACGCGGTGTTTGCATTTGGACAAACGCGTACGGGAACATTTCCAAAGCTGCCGCCAGGCTCCGCTCGTGAAAATCCCGAAGGAATCGCGAGTTTCGTATCGGCTCGAGGCCATTTGAGCGTAAATTTGAGTAAAATTTCGAAAAATTTGATGTCTCCGGTGTTTAAAACAGTCTGGAAAATCATTACGCGAAATTTGTGACTCAATTTCCGTTTATTTATTTCCCGCTTTACACTCGCGATAATTTTGTCTCTTCGCTATCTCTCTGACGAATATACGCTCGTTCTTGCGTCCTACACTTGGAAAAGCTCTTCGCGGTTGAAGGTACGCGTATATACAAATTCGAAATTACGTTCGCCGGCTGCCAAGTTTACAACGCAGATGACAACAACGATAAGAACCAAAGCGTGTCGGTTCGCATTTCGTGGTTATATTTATTGGGTGATTCTCCGTCGTGTATATCCCCAGGCTGGTGCGGTGATATACACGCGTTGTCGCGGGCTCGCTCGTTGCAACTCGCGAGTTCATTAAAACCGAGAGAACGATAAAGTTTGTCGAAACGCGAGTACACCTTGCTCAATTTTTTCTCACCAACGATGCTCCGAAAAGGTTTCCGGTTGCTCGATTTCGTCATTCTCATATTCTCGGTAAAAAAAAAACATCGATTTCATCCCTCAATTGTCAAAGCTTCGAAAGACATCGTCTCTTCATTTTCATCAATTTTGATCGTCGAATCGTCGACGGGAAAAAAAAACGAAAGAAAAATACAAAAACCGCGAAACGTTTTTTTACTCTCGCTGAATAGCCACGTGAGACTATCATGGAGGAAAAAAAAAAAAAGACGAGAGGATAGAGCGAATTCATTTCGCAGCTCGCAGGCTGGAACGCGTCGGGAGCTTTCTCGGTGCGAGCTTTCCGCCGCTCTGAGCACTCTCCCAGGGCATTTACGCTCAACCGCAGAGCAGAAGACACGAAACAAAGGATGATTACGGTGTATATATATATATATATATCTATGCATGTACAGAAAGGAGGAAATTCTGGAAGAAAATATACCGAGAGAGGAGGCTGGGCTTCTGAATATAACCAGCCAGGAAACTACAAACAGAATTTTGTATTTTTAGGGAAACTTTGAGCAAGGGTGAAACGAGAATAAAGGGGTGGAAAAAAGAGAAAGGAAAAAAATATATGTATACATAATACGCGACTCGCTCTCATCAGTGTTTTACTCGAAAGATGAACTTACCACCGTGCGTCTCCCTGTCTGCGTCGAGTCTTCGCCCTCGCGTCAGTTTGACGCGCGTTGTTTGTGTTTTCTCAATGGGGTGGAGAAAAAAATGAGCGCAAAAGGGTGCGCGCTCGATTTTCGAGTTTGAACGAAGCGGAGGCTCGTTCAGGCGCGAGTGTATCGGCGATCGCGTAAATTCGCGCAGCAGGGGGTGAGAAAAAAACGAGCGACATCAAACGACTTGAATTCGAAAAGAAAAATCCAAATTACCCTCTCGGGACGATGCCAGGGGTGAGGGTATATCATAATTCTCCCCTTTTTCGGGATGAACTCGAAGGCGTTTTTTTTTCTTCTCTTTCACGAATATATATATATACAAAAAGTTTCGTCGGACTTTCAGCTACGGTCAACTTGGCATCGCGCATAAAAAATAATATCTCGCTCGTTCTACTCACTTTTGTTGCCCGGTATACGAACGTTAAACTTAATCTCCGTGGCAATTTCATCTTACGGGAGAGCAAGTTTTTTTTTATCGCGAAAAAAAGACTGCGACTCACCTGGAACATAAAATGAAAGGATCTCCCTTAGTCAGAGTTCGTATTCCTTGATAAATGCTGCATTTTGCGGGTTTGGCATCTTTGGTTGGACTCATCTTAAAATTGAATCTTTCGGATTTTATTTCAAAGCTAATTCAAATTTTCTCTGAGAAATACTTTGTTTTGCAAAAAAGCCTGCGTGTCGTGTGAAAGAGAATAAATGAATAAACAACTCGCGCGAAAATGAAGTTCGTAGTGTTACGAAATTAATACAACGTTTACGCGGTACGAGGGTTTTTCGCATACATTCTTGCGGGGAAAAACTTGCGGCAAAGAAATTATATTCGCAAGGGTGCAATGATGGAAAAATCGCGAGCAAGGGGGGTGAGTTTGCGGTAGCAATCTGCCACGCAATATCTCGACAACGAACTTCAAACAGCCCCGCGCTTTTCCATGAGCGATCGATGCCCTCTTCTCTCTCCTTCTCTCTCTTCGTTTCGTTTTTCATCCCCCCTTTTTCTTTACCGGATAGAGAAAGGGATCGCGAGAACGTTCCACCCTTGGTGGTGCAAAAACCAGCAGCAAAAACCATGTGTATATATATTTATACAAGGGCAAAACAGCGTGTCGCAGCCGACCACAGGGAGAACGAGGGACGAAAAGCTGTTTGTTCCAGAGAGAGAAAGAGAGAGTCCCCGTGGGTGAAGAGTCCTTGGGGAAAAAGGAGCGAGGGAGAGAGAGCGAAAGGGGGATGGAGAAGACACAAAACGTACATCGTTCAACCCTCTCGACTCTGTTTCTCGCAGCTCTTTCGCAAAGTACTACGTAATCTCTGTAGGAGAAGCTTTGCCATGCTCCAAGACATCCCTATAAACTTTAGAAAGTGTATATATATATATATATATATATTTATTGTAAACATTACAGCGATGTACATTTGTACATCTCAGTTAAAGGATGCGAATAGAAACGTGCACGAGGTATAGTATAACAGAATTGGTGCACACGAATTGCGCTTGCAGAGTTTGTGTTCGGATGTACAAGAAAGTCTCAAACAAAATGGACAATAAGGCTCGAAAGGATATTATATTTTAGGGAAAAAAGGCACGCAATTAAAGGGTGAATCGGAGGAAATATTCCGCTGAGAATGCTTGCTTGAACAAACGACTATAACGCACGGTTAATAATAACTGTAATCGCTAAATGAATTATTTATCAGGGATTCTTCGTTTCATGAATGTATGTTCAATGATAGCGAATAATTTCTTTATCAAAGTATTTTTCGAATAATTCTTCGACTTTTTCGGGACTTTGATGCAAATTTGATTTTTTCGGAATATTTTCGGTTTTCTCGTCAACATTTTTTCTTCCGTTCGGTCGCTCTGTCTACGTCTCATGAATCCCCAGTGTCGATTTTAAGGCGCCTGGTGTTTTCGACCGTTGCATCTCTCGAAAATGTCAAAATGTACGTTTTAGGAGGTTAAAAAAGTGCTATAGTAAAGCACGTACTGTATACGTTTCGAAAGACAAAAGAACGTCGTCTTCTTAATTTCACTCCGCAAACTTCAATACAAAACACATCTGTCCACAACGAAAAGTAAATTATTATTTATAAACGCGATGCAAGAAAAATTGTCGTTTAATTATCGTGGCGTTGAAAGAAATCTCGCGAGATGATTGTCGTGATCGATCTCGGAGCGTTGCTCTGCTGCTTTGGCATCTGCATCGGCCTGTCTATTTGCTGCAAAAGCATAAAAGGTTATCATTTCTCGATTTTATGAAATTTCATTTCGCACCATCGCGATGCTTGTTAAATTTCCCCTCATCCCCATCGCATCGAATTACGCACCCATCTGCATCTTTTTGCGTCGTCCGAACGTACATTCTCCGAGCTCATAATTAACGAGTGAATAACACGGAGAGAGAAAAAAAATCGAGGATTTCTCTGTACTTTATTCATCGCGAGCATTTCATCCTACGATAATGTGGAACAGGCGTGCTTGATATTTCGCAGATGCTGCAAAGCCAGTGAGTTTCAAAACGAATTTCGGCGAGCGAAATTATTCGAAAAATTGTCGAACGAACCAACCGTGCGGCCCGTGAATAAAATTCCCGACCGATTAGTTCCCCTCTGGCGTATCCCGTGAGTCCATTTTACGCTTATTGCATTTTTCCTTCGTGCGCTATAAACTTGCGCTGCTCCGAATGAAAAATTCCGAAAAAAAGGCGAATTTAGGCTCGACGCGAGTGTTTTTTTTCGCATTTTTATCATCGATCGGAGAACGGAGAGACGTACGCGTTTTCTAGTGTCGTGTGGAAAAGCACGAATCTTCTTAAACGAGATAAATGTGAAGATCATACGTTGTGATAAAAGCACGTATGAAAAATCACGAACAAACGCGTGTGCGCGTCGGGGGGATGCGATTTTTTCAATGCCCACGTGCGTCCTCTGCCGTAACGTCACTTTCCTGTTCTCCGCGTGAAAAATATAATGCCGCCGCGTATCAGACATGCATAATGCACGCGCCTTTGTATCCCGCGTTTCGCGCGCAAGCTCTGCCGCGTAACTTTGTACATGAAACACATTTTTGTATAAATATGTACAGACATGCATAAACCTACTATATAACGCGATAATGTGACAAAAAGCCCGACGCGACAGGGGAAAAGACATAAAACCCCGACGGAACAAATTCTCGGCGATAAGTCAAGTTTCGCTTCCGCCTTCGTTCCGCTCCGAATCGCCCGGTGTAATTCGCCTTTCGTTCGAAAATATGGCAAAGAAACAATGGGAAATTAACGAAAAGTGTGTCAAATAGCATCCGCGCGAACTTTTGTTCAATACCGTCCATGTGCAAAAACGTCACTTTGTATATAAAAAATGCTCGCACAACGAGAACTTTGAAAAATTTCGTACGAAACGATACGAACAAATAGAAAAAGAATTTAGGGAATTTCGGAATTCGTGTCGTTTTTTTTAAAGCCTTTTTCGATCGCGCGTTTGTCGGAGAATTCGCGAAAGCGAGTAGCGTTGTACGTTCCGGCTTCACCCTGAAGAGTACATCGAGAAACATCGTTTTCACGAGCTCTCGCTGAGCACAGTTCGACGGTCGTCTGTAGATCGTAAAGGTGAAGAGTTAATTATGACGAGGGCGTGCCTCTCGAATTCCATCGGTTAAAAGTTCCTGTGGGGATCGGAGGATCCTCTTGCTTATACGTGTTCTCTATCTCGCAAAGCTTGAGAGAGAGAGAGGGAGAGAGGAGAATGACACTAAGAACAAGTACGAGGGCGGAAGAGAGGAGTTTAGTACACGCTAATTTATCTCAGCTTTTGTTTCTCTTCAGCTCGTACTTTCTCGCTGGTCCTGGTAAAATCAGGGCTTTTACCGTGTGCTCTTTACGGCGATGGTGCTCACGAATGAAGCGATATTATATATATATTCGTTTATAATACATGTAGCCACTAACGGCGGACTTTTGGGAGTAAAATCGCACTCGCAGCTTGGCAGAAACAGGACGACGTTTACTCTGGCCCGCAGTTTCGTCTCACCCTTTTCCAACAATTTCACGTACCCCTACATGTATATCTACATAGTTTTACATGTATATATTTATATATACGAGGTGTATATGCACATAGTGCACATTTCGGGAGAATGAATAGTCCTTGGGCGTCTGCTTGGTCCATCCCAGCTGGATTTAAGCTGTCATCGCGCGCAAAGTCCTTCCGTCGCGCGTCTCATATCCTTCGCATCCTTACGGTGCTTACCGTTGAAGCTCCTCGAGCTGATGAACGTCTCGCGTACTTTGCACCCCCAAAAACATCCCCGTTTTACCAGCTTCGTAGAGATTTCACGTATTTTTTTCCTACTGCTTTCGAGGTTTTTGTCCGCCCGCGACACGCCACCCCGTTAGTTTCGCACGTTGGCAACTACCTTAACCTCCCTGGTATATCGCTATGTAGGTCAATTCGAACGAGATTAATCGCAGCGTGTATGTTTGTACACGTTGAAACGAACTCGCGAATTTCCATTGTAAAATATGATACTCCATTTTGCCGAGGTGCGAGATTAATGAGGCTGGCTGGCTCGAGATACCACGGAACTAATTATTATTCCGAGTAATTTAGTATCTGTTGGTCTTGGTTGTTGGAGGCGCGTTCGTGTTTTCGCCCTCGTACGTATATTCGCCTCGGTTAGGGTCGTTGTGCCACACGCGTATACGACGAGGGATCGCAAATGAGCTCACCGCGGATTTGCCCGAGGAGGGATGATGGAGCGGAAAGAGAAAGACACCGTAATGGTCCAGATGCTCAGCAGGCGACGCCTTCGCGTAAAGCTCTCCGACTGTAATCGTCAGCGCGAAAACAGCGTGACAAAACGAGAGAAAGGGAGCAAAGACAACGAACGACACTCTTGAAATGAGATTCCAAGAGCAGTCTCCCAGGGTGTTTCCCCGCACGAGTCGTATACTCGTCGACGTCCTCGGCTTCTGCTACTCTGGATTTTGGACGCTTTCCTGCCTAGATACACACGTGTAGGAATAGAACGCGCCTAGGACAAAGTGACGACGTCGGTTGAACGCTTTGACACTCTCCACCTCATGATTAATGCATGAAGCAAAGCGTGTGTCCTAGCCGCGGATACGCTTTCACGTTATACCTCTCTTTGTAGCGAAACGCGCGTACCTTTTTCGAGTTTGCGACCAGAATTGCTCGCAAATCGGCCTTTTGCGCTGTACAAATTGTGTTGCGGGTACAACTTTTCCACCGTCGCGAGGAAAAACGATGAGAATTTTCTTTTTCGATGATCCTGGGAGGTGGAAACTTTAGCATCGGTTTTTCGGGATTCTCTTTTGAAATTTTGACTTTTCAAAGAAAAGTCTGCGATTTTCGTGATCAGCGGACAATTTTCGATCGATTAGTGTCCTGAAACGTTTGAAATTGGAAAAAAAAAATTTACTCCATTTTTCACGACTTTTCCAGAAACATCAAAAAGTCGAAATTTCAAGTGGGCGTAACTATGTTGCTAATGATGCTATATACATTTGTTGGGGGGGTTTTGAAACGCCCTCGAGTAGACTTAAAAAATGGCGCAAGTTTCATATCGATAGCTCGATCCCTTCACCCTTAAAATCGATGTTGAAAATCGGCAAAAAAAACGCAAAGGGGTATGTATGGAAAAATTGGCGAAAATCGATGGTCCAACTTAAAAAATCTGCCAAAAATCGAAAAATCAAGATATCTACATGAACCAAACGGCATTTTGAAGCCTGAACAATTGCGAAAAGAATAAGCACAAGTTGGAGTATCTACCTCAAAGAGCGAAAAAATGGCGACCCTTTTGGTGAACCAACTCAATCTCGCAAAAAATGACGAAAAATTTTGGAGTCCAAAAATTATTTTTAATGGTCCATATCGATGCATTTTTTCCCGCTGATTACGAATCACACCGGCATTTCATCGAAAACTCAAATTTTCGATGCGTTAATCCCAAAAAACCCATCTAAAGAAATAATCACCGTTTCAACGGTGTTTTCTCAATAAAATTTTATTTTCGAAAATGTCCCTTGCGTATTTCAACATAATATACCCCGACGATAAAACGTCAGTGCTTCATTAACGTCATAATTCTATCCCTATATACGCGTGTACGCAAGTATACAGAAGCAATGACGTAAAACGCCATGAGAAGCTTTTTCGTCGGCATCAACCGTGCAATAAAGAATATCTCCCGGGGTTTGCGTTCGTCGCCACACACCGAAACAGGCGTGTATGGAGACGCAAAGCATCGCACGGAATGAAATAGAGTTCGTGAGTGCATTTCACCCTTCCTCCCCCGATTCCCATCTCGGTTGAGGTAACTTTATGGAGATCGTGCTCGAAAACGCGTTTTACGAGCTAAAACGATCGACGTTGCACGTCGATGAACGACGACGCGAATGAAAGAGAACCAAAGACAACCGGGCAAATTCACCATGGTCGTGATCCACCACCTCGTGAAATTCCAACCCTTTCCGTGTCATTACCGTTCCACGCTCATGTTTTCCATACATAAACACACTGACGAGCTTCGCGCGAACCTTTCGTGGTCACAAAGACGAATTCACCCGATGTGACGGTGTGTGCGAGAAGAACGCTTTCGAAAAACGATTTGTTAGCCATCACGACCGACCTCAGAATCGTCCGGAATGAGCTTTTCACTCTGCGACAGGATTCGGAAGAAATAGGTATAAAAAGAACAAAAAACGATCTTATAAAAAGTGAAAACTCCAAAATTGTTTTTTTTACTCATCCATATCCGATGCCCGAAAAGAACGTTCTTCCTCGCGTTCCAACGTTCCTTTCAGACTCTCGGTAATATTTCGTTTCATTCGTCGATCGTGGACCACAGCCTCTTTTGCTATACTGCATTATGACCGTATTTCTTCGTTACTCATTTCTCGTCGTTGAATGCTGACGCAAAGTTTGATTCCGATCATTCAAAAAAGAGAGAAAAGGATTGTGTATTGACTATTTGTATATATATACTCCTGTACTCGCACTCTGCTCCACTTTTCCCATCAGGATGGATATTAAATCCTCGGTGAAAAGATCCGACGTTAGAACCGCGGTTCGAGTCTCTGCTATACGTGTATATCTCCAGAGTGCTTTCGATAAATACTCTGCTGTGAAACCGCGAGCACCAATAAGGGTAAAAAACTGTATCTATACAGCTTCCCTCATCGTGATTGATTCTTTTGCATCGGCTGCGTTTATCGCGTCAGTTATCGCGACGACTTTTTCTTCAATTTTACAGTCGAAGCTCCAACCTCTTCTCTCTCCTAATAAACTCTGCCTTCAAGAATATCCCGGGAGTAGGAATAAACAAAACGAAAAACTCATCAAACTTCTATACACAGCAGTCTCGATGGTTGACGCGACGAGCGTATTTACTCCGCGATATTTCCATCCGGACGAGCAGAATCGAGAGAAACAACGACGTTTTTTCGTAACTCTCGCAACTGTCATATTCGATCGCCAAAAAATGGCTTTTCCCCAAATTTTCGAGATAGCGAAGAGATTTATTTTTCCTCCTTGGCTCATCGACGATGAGGGACGACAAAAAAGTTGGAATTGAGAGGTCCAAAATGATTCAAAAACCGAGAGGGATCGCAACAAAAGGGGGTTTAAGAATGTGCGGATTGCGGACAAGTGACTTTTGGTATGCTTGACGCAAACGAGGTACAGCGTCGGTGAGAAGGGAATGTCGAGAGTCAAGGGGATATACGCCTCGTCTGGACGGAAAGGATACCTTCTCCTTCGCCGCCGCTTCAACAAATTTAGCCACTTTGAAAGTTTCTCCACCCCGGGAGACAACAGACATCGGAGTCTTCCCTCCTCTTTCTCCCTGCCTGTCCTCCGAGTGACTGCTCCTTTCTCGGTTAAAACCCGATCCCCTTTTGCTCTCGATTCGCATTCGCTCTATGTACAGCCCCAACAACTCTCCCCGAAAGACCGTTGAAGCCGTTAGCGAACAACCCCTGTGCTTTTGGCCTGTTTGTCGCACACCTGACTCTCTTCCACGCGAGTTTTCCCCCAAAACATGTTCCCAATTCTTGGAGCAATTAGAGACACCGCTAGGCGAGGAGAAACTTTACGGATCTCCGAGAGCCTGATGGGACCTTTAAACGGCTATGCCGGAATGTGATTTCCCGGATATATCATCCGAGGACGATACCCGACGCCGCAACCGGGAAATCGAGATAATTGGGCTTGTTTTATCTCGGCTCTGATCTCGTTTGGTTGGATCGGGAGTCGAATGACGATTCAACGAATCGCTCGGAACTCTAAAGACCGCACCTGGTCTTTTTTTTCGACTCGACGAGTACGTGCACGGGCGAGTCACTAGGAGGCGGACGGAAATGGAGTCGCCCACGCGATCGAATCTCGTCAACGTGTCTGCGGCGCTGATGTTCGTTGGCGATTGTTTTTCTTTTCTCCAATTCCCTTTTTTTTGTTCCTCCTCCCTCTTTTTCGGTCCAGAGACTCGCGAGGAATCAATAAACGAATACGAGAATCGAGGCGCGTGATAAAAGTACCCAAACGGAGTACGAACATCGCGATTAACCGAGGAAGAGATCCGGTTAAGAAATTATATAGCCCATTTCCTGATGATTCGTTCTTGGCACTTGGGGGGCGAAAAAACGCCGAGAAAATACACTTTTGCAACGACTCACCTGTTGTTACAGCCCACTGAGAGCTTTTCGAGGATAAAAGTCTTTTGAAAATGTATAAAATCCGTGACTTTTGTCCACCTTCATCCCGAGGATGCTCGAAAACACCGCGCGACACTGAAACCCGAAAAATTGGCACGGTTTTTAACCGCCGACGATTCGGAGGCTGCGGATGCTGCGAAGCTCGAGTTTGGAGATAAAAAAATTCTCGAGATAGGGGTGCTATCGCGGAAAAGTAGAATAAAGTAAAACAACGAGCTGTAACGAAGGGACTGCTCGGTTATCGGCGAGACTCTCACCGCGCGCGGATTGATCCTGAAGGAAATTTATCTTCCGGCGGATTAGTCCGCCTGTAAAGATGGTCTTTGTCGTACAAATCATCATCGCGGATATCCATCTCTCTCTTTTTCCCTCTCGAAGCTTCGCTGCAAAGTTCTTAAATTCAATGGAACTTTTCAGACAATGGAGACTTCCTCTCTCTCTCTCTCTTCCCACAATCGTCAGTTTCAAGCAGCCCGAAGAGGTTGCTTGAATAAGGCTTTCGTTGTTCGCGATTGGAACACTTCATAATACATATATATACATATATACATACACATGTACATTCAGCAGAAAGATAGCAGAGAAAGCAGAGTGCAACTAAACGCAGCCAAAGTCTGCTCGAGTTCCCTCGGTCGCCTTTGTGTCCCTTTTCTCTTTCCCTCGAAAATTATTCATTCAGATCCTTAATTGATTCAACTCTACACCACCCTTGTCTCTAGGAGCATTACCCCCGGGAAATATGATAAGACTGCGGTGTACAGAGAATCGAGAACAGAACGAATGTTTTTTTAATTGTAGACCTGGATCGAGAAAAGATTCGCGCTTCCGAGCTATTTGTAGCGAAAAAAAAAAAAACAAAAGGAAAATGAAACTCCGAGTGACAAAACTCGGGTTTTCACGATCGAACGTGAAACTTTGTAAAAATATCGTTCAAAAGAAATATGACGTTTCTTTTCATTCGATATCTTTGCCGTCGTTCGTATTTTTTTTTTTTTAACTTTTTATTCCGTCTTGAGCGACGAGAGCAACCCGATTGCTCATTAGCTCCTGTTCTTTCGTTCTGAGATCGCTTGTGAATGACGGGAGAAGAGCGTTTTGACAATGATTGCACTTTTCGTGCCTCCATCCAAGGGTGGTTATAGAAAAGGGGTGTAAAAGTTTCCTGGATCAATCCAGCGGTGAGAAAGATGGAGGAAAAATGTAAGGAGGAGACTCTCTGTTGCGAGAGTCACTTTGGAAAAGGGCGGAAGAGCTTGACGTTTCCCTTTTTTTATTGTTTTTTTGCTCTCCTTTATCGAACGACCAAAGATGGTCCATCGGGTCCAACCTCGTGTACTCCGGGTCGCGAAATCCTCTCGCTATCGTAACTATCGCTGGTTAAACGACCTAGGCCCCAGAAAATTGTGTGTATCCCTGCTAGAGAGAGAGAGAGAGAGAGAGAGAGAGAGAGAGAGAGAAACGCGAACACTTGTGGGTAAAAAACAGCAAAGGTACTTAACTGCGAGACGGAAAAAAAACGCCCTTCCTTTCGTCCAAAAAGTTCCAACACGATGATCCAATATACGGGACGAAGGAGCGGAAAGAGCGAGATGAAAATTAAACCAAAGTATATATAACTCTTGAATGGACCGCGTCAGGGATGCTGCGAGGTCATCGCTCTCCATTAAAGCTTTTTATCGGCCGAAAACGATTTTGATGTGCTCTCCTTTCGTATTTCCGGGAGGGCAATTTTCCATCCGACCGACAATGACCAGTTTTTCATTGACGCTGTCGTAACACGCCTGACATTTGTTTCCATTGTTAATTATCAAGAATCTCGATGACCGGAAATGATGCTTCCCCTCGAAACGTAATATTGAAATTCAGAGGACTGTGCTTGTGTGTGATCGAGTGAAACTCGACCAATTAACTTGTAATCAATGAACCCGACGGAGTAACACACGTTTTCGACGACTCGCTCGAATTTACAACGGCAATTATCGACTGTTCCGCTCTGATGAGAATATATACATGTACCGTGCATTACTTTAATTATTCGGGCTTGACGTTTGCGCGTTATTTACTCCGATATTCCATTTCGAATCGATAGCCTCTTTACTTTTTTCATCTTTCCATCGAATCCTCATTTATCATGACGCTAGAGATCGTTTCTCATTCGTTCTATCAAACATTTTGCCGCCAGCCGATATAAATAACTGTCCCAACGAGTATGACAATTTATTTCATCGAAAATAATACGATATCTCCCGTACGATAAAAATCAAACGAGCGTGAGCTGAGTAATTCATAGCGATTCACCATTTTTATTACAAAATAAAACAAATAATAATAATAATAATAATATTAATCGTGAAACGTCAACTGATCCGAATCTTTTCGAAAATCGATATCGCGATTTGTGAAAACGGAGCAAAAAAACATGATCCAAGTTATCATCGAGAGGTCGCGACACTAATTCGCGTCAGGCTCGTTTGATACACTCGGAGGATACGCGAATAACCAAAGGACCGCGAGGCGATCCGACGAATTATACATTGCGAGCTTTGCGACACAACGGCCGGATAGCATCTCCAGATATATAATCCCGGGAAACTGGACCATCGATTATCGATATTTCACGAATATATTCTCTTCTTCTGCCTCGTAAAATACATGTACTCCGGTACGCGACTTTTCCAATTCTCGTTACTTCTTTTTTTCTTTTCCCAGCCGTGCGCGGTAGCCCGACGAGCTTACACCCATACACAGCTCTTTTACGCGAGTCTCTTCGGATTCTGCTCGACGCGAGATAAATTCCACCTACTCTCGAGAATAACGATGAGAAATAAGAATAAAATGGAGCAGAAAAAAAATTAACGTCGAACTCAATATCGCCGCGGAGCGGAGTGCATTTTTTCAATGTTACTTCTCCACCGGAAACTAGAACAAAGTTGATACGAGATGGAAAGTGAATGAGGATAATTCCGGAAAATATGAAAAGTCGAAAATACTCGGTTCACGTTCATTTTTTTTGTCTCGTTAACCGTACGTCGGTCATGACGTCACTCGAACAAAAAACCAAACAACCTACAGTCGCGATTTATTCCGCGAGATGGGAACAAGGAGCAGGCGCCATCTCGCGGAATAAATCGCACCTTTCATCGCACCTTTCGAGATGAAGGGAAAAAAAAAATATTAGATTCGCGCATCTGGCTGTAATTTTCCATTTATCGATTCAATCGCAATTCCCTTCGGCAAAACTGACACGGGGAAGGTTTTACGTCGGGAACTTTTTAATATTTTTTCATGGGAAATCAACGTGCATGTCACGCTTTTGCGTGACTGATTTTTTTTTTTCGGATTTTTACGATTTTGCGAGTACGTAAAATGCTAAAATTCTCATTTCGCATCTCGATCCGTAGTACCGTTGAGCAATCAAAATGCAGCAGGGACTCATCGCCTCATTGCTTATTCCTATCGTATCAATAGGTTTTGCCGGAAATACCGGGGTGAATATGATTTCTCACGCTTGTATTCGCATAATCGAGTATATACTCGTTGAGTAAAGCGATCGCCTATATATGTACGAGAATAACTCTCGATATGCTTTATATACAGCTTGTGGAGAACTCTCATTGCGTGTATTCACGGTCTCGACGATTCCCCAGCCAAACTTTATCGTATTCCTAGAGCTATTTACTAAATATGGACGTATATATATACATATGTGTGTGTATGGGTATATGTATATGGGAATCGATAACGAGAAAGAGCAAAGAGTCAGTCACATGGCGACCGGAAATGAATCGAGAGAGATGGAGGAAAAGGGACAAAACACCTCCGAATCCCACGAGGATTCCTGCGCTCTGGAATCGAGTTTAGATTAAAGCCTAGTGCAATCTCAACGCTCGCGGTACGAATGGCGCAAACGAGCATTTTTCAGAAACAAATCATCGTATTTTTCAATGGCAAATTATGCGAATTTTCAAAAAATAGTTATTATTTCAATTTTCAACTTTTTTTTAATAAAAATAATTACAAGATTCGTCGAATTTTAGTGCAAAAATTGTCGCATGGCCTTGTGTTTACTATGGCCACTGAACAGGCCATAGAACATAGCGGACACATGCATTTTATATCCACAGATTAAAACGCCTGGCGTACGATTTAACGAATACACCAGGAGCTGGTCTGTGGGTTCTCTTGGGTGCTTTTATTATTATTTTTTGGATTCAAACTCCTCTGCATTTCGCCTCAGAATTCATCCCGTTCTTTTAGAGCGAAATAAAAATCACTTTCGAAATTTTTTTTTTCTCGCTGCCAGAACGGGGAATCGAACCCAGGACCCTCCGCGCGTGAACACAGCGCCTTAGACCGCTCGGCTAACGCGGCCCTCGTCATACCGACTCTCTCATAATCTACACATCGTACAGAAACGTAAGTCCCGACCATTTCTTTCCTACATATTTTTATCGTTTAAAGATCGACTTTTCAGCATGTTTGATAAAAATTACGTTCTCTTCACTCCCTGATTTATCGCGCGAATCGTCATTTATGAAAAAAACAGAGTAGAAAGAAGCAAAGTAACGGCAAAGAGTGTGAAAAGAGGGAGGGAAAGAGTCGGTGCACGGAAGCAGCATTTTGGTATTCCGCGTTCGAGAGAGCGCTGAATTTTTACCAAGCATGGAAAAAGCGTTAAGGTTATTCGATTTGTTTCACAGCAGCTACTCACTCGCTACGGGAGATGGCTGTCGCGAAACATCGAGAATTCGAAATAACGTTTCTTTCTTATACATCCCTTATGTGCCGAGGGGATGTAAAATGTCTAGCCAACTTAATACATAATACGTATGTGTATAAATCTATATACGCCTCCACGGGATTCATGTACCAGTCTATATACTCAAATATTTTTCATATACACCCCTATCCACTTATGGAGTTGTACAGGGCGTTCCAGAATTGCTAGAAACGTCAAATGTCCTCTGACGAAGAAATTCATCGCCCGCAAGCTTATTTTTTTCGTCGAATTGTCAAAAAATAACAGATGGAATTGTTTTTTCTTTCTTCACATTTTTCGATGCAGCGTTGCTCGGATAATTTTTTTTTAGACTGAATTATCCGCGTTATATTTTTCCAAGGATTTTTTTTTCCGCATGAGATGCCCTGTACATATCCGTGCAACTTTTCGCATATACTTTCGACAATTTTTCCCGAGTTTCTACAATCGAGGACGAGATTTTTTTTACACACACACACACACACACTGTGTGTTTTTGTGTGTGTGTGCAGATATTGAATGCCGATGGCGTGTACCGTATAATACCCGAGCTCGGCATGAAAGACTCCTCTCGCCCTGCTGCTCCTTTCCCCAAAATTGCCGGAAGGGTTCGGGCGGTAAGGACAGGAAACTAAAAAAGACGAGAGAGCGAGAGGAGAGATTGGAAAAATCGAGGGAGGGTCTCGCGACGATGAGAATGAAACGACAGTTTTGCGGAGTGGGAGGGGGGATGAAAAAAAGGCCCGAGATAATACCGGAAGAAAAACGCGGCGAAAAATCGTAAATCCGATATACGCGTCGAATCATCGCGGAGAAAACGTTGAAAATCTCATTTTCCAAATGAAAGTATATTCCGTAATTAAATAACATTCGCGAAATAATTTCCCCCCGAAATAATCACGAATTTTCGTCCGTTAAATTACGCAAAATACACACGGTGATCGCGATATTAAATTGAAAAAAAAAAAAAGAAAAACAGCACAAAAAACAGGCTCCAATTTTCCTCGACGAGTTTTCGTCCTCGTGAGAATCAGAGGTGCGATTTGAGAGAGAAAACGGAGGATAAACGACGCTGACGTTGATGCGAGACGAAATAAAAAATTGGAAAAATTCTGTTACAGTCATGGACGAATTGCACCGACGATTATTGTATACATAGATATATTTGTAGTTCACGGGGCAGGGGCGGGGGGGCGAGGGAAAAGCCGATCGACTTTTGGTTCAAAGTCTGGCTGCGCTCCGTTCTCTCGCTTTTTCTCTCTCCTCTCTGGTCCACGAACAGCGACGAAGAGAAAGAAGCAAAAGGATCTTCGGAAAACCCATTTCCAGTATCGACTGGCCATTTGTCCGTGTGTCGTACGATCGACTTATTTTTCCCAATCGCCTTTTTTTTCCTCTTTCGCCCCCTCACGTCCTACCTAAGGACTCTTCTCTTCTCTTCTCGCGAGTATTACACGACCCTCTCCGAGTGTGTGTGTGCGTGTTTTGTACATACATGTGATACGTAACGTGGGCTTTTCATTTTCTATCTCGTTTCGCGAAACATCAAACGGAGCGAAATAAAAAGAAAAAAAAAACGAAAAACCGTAGCCGAGGGAAATCGTGAAATTTCTTATTAAATTCCATTCTCATCAAACACCCGTGTATTTACCGTGTATGTATCTCCGTTTACCTCCGCGTCTTCGTGTCACACTCTCGTATATATCTCATTTCAATCGCCTTAACCTCGTTCCGTAATTTTCTCGTCTCTGTTTTCTCTCTTTTTTTTTTATTTATTTCCTCCTCGCTATCTTTTATACTTTTGTAACCGAGTGACGGCGAAAACGCCGGCGAGAAGCAGAGCGAAATCTGCGACTTTCGGAAAATGAAATTCCCAAGACCTCGGTGGAATTTTCCTCCGACGAGCCGAAAAGTCGATTACACTGTGAATATCGTTTTTTTTCTTACTCCGCGAATAATCTTGGCTGCGGAATTTCGCGGGTTATTTTTTTCAACGATATTCGACGCGATCTTTCGGGAAAAAACTATCGACGAATTGTCATTTTGAAAATTTGAGGACTATTCGCGTTTTTTTCATTTTTCGATGATCGAGTGTGACAAGAAACGTAGGAAAAAATTAAAGCTCCAAAAACTGCAGCTCCAAAAACGTCTTTCGTATTTTTAATATCGTTCAATTTCGACGGTTTATTTTTTTTTCCCTCGTCTTTGATTTCGCGGTTTTCCGTCGTGATTCTCGTTGAAGAAAAAGATGAGAAAAATGTGCAGGACCTTGCAGATCCCTGTTTGCATTGCTGTCATGAACCACGTGGTAAAAAAACGTTTACCCACCGTCTGCAATGTCAAATTTGCTGCTTCTCCGCAGCGTACGAAAGCTCCAACGGGGGCTGTCCGTCCTTAAGCTCGCGCACGATGAGGAATCTCAGAGATTTCTTTGAGGTTTTCGGTTAACGAGAAAGGGAAAGAGAGCGGTAACCTGCTCGAGTATAGACGCAGCGTAATCTCGAAATACATTTTGTTTGTTTTTTTCAAAGACCCTTCAGCGTCTTCCTTCGGACTTTCTTTGACGTTTCGTATACAAATACAAAGTGTAATGAGACTAATTATTTCGTACCGCGTTGAAAAATGAAAAAATAGGTAAAAATGATGAAATTCAAAGACTTTTATCATTCAAACGATGTCCGGGCGATCGTATTTTCATCTCGAACCTTTTGCTTCATTTTATTCCACTTTGAGATTCACGCATTTGGCGAAAAACTGGCTCATTTTTCGAGATCATGCATTTGAGTAATTACTGGCTGCGATTATGTGGTCGTACGAAATTTGCTTAATTAGTAATGGGAACATTATGGGCATTTTGTTCGTGGATAATGGACTTTTCATTCGTTTCGTCAAAAGCCACCAATTTCCTGCAATAATTGGCTCTCTAATTAATCGGTTCGCACGAGCATACGTCTTGTTAATTGAATTCAATTTCAATTGAAAATGTACTGCATTCCTCTCCCCCTCGTTTTCCCCTCGCCTCTGTGTGCATCTTTCAATCTGTGCTGCTACAAATACCCAATTAACAAAGTATAATTTCCAATTATAGAAAATTGTCCAATATTTGTTATTGATTGATATCGTTGTAATAAAAACGTTGTTGACGAGGTCCGGAAGTTGATCGTTGATCGAAAAAATATATCGCGCGATTGTCGTCGTTTTATTCGTTTCCTGGTTGTTCGGTGAAAAAAGAATGAATTTCATGGCAAATTTTTTTTTTGCGTTTTCTTACGGAAATTTTGAGTTTTCACGAAAAACTCGATGAGTTTTGTAATCGGCGGGAAATTTGCGATGTATCAGGCTGTTGATTATCGAAAATTCGAAAAAAACAAATTTTCGTCATATTTGGCTACTTTTCCAGAATCCTCGAAAAACCGAAATTTCAAATGGCCATAACTTCGTTTCTATTTGTGCTATATACTTTTTTTGGGGGGGTTTGGAGACGCTCTCGAGTAGACTTAAAAAACGGTGAAAGTTAAATGCCGATAGCTCGATTCCTTCACCCTCAAAATCGATGTTGAAAATCGGCAAAAAAAACGCAAAGGGGTATGTATGGGAAAATTGGCAAAAATCGACGGTCCCACTTTAAAAATCTGCCAAAAATCGAAAAATGAAGATATCTCGATGAATCAAACGCCATTTTAAAGCCTCAACAATTGCG
The DNA here is from genome assembly GCA_959613375.1 of Heteropelma amictum. Taxonomy (NCBI): domain Eukaryota; kingdom Metazoa; phylum Arthropoda; class Insecta; order Hymenoptera; family Ichneumonidae; genus Heteropelma; species Heteropelma amictum. The sequence goes on from OY390727.1 coordinate 13,100,446, forward strand.
AAAAGAACAAGCACAAGTTGGAGCGTCTACCTCGAAGGAGAAAAAAATGGCAATCCTTTTAGTGAAACATCTCAATCCTGCAAAAAATGGCGAAAATTTTTGAACCTTCAAAATATTCTTCAATGGTCCATATCGACGTATTTTTCCCCGCTGATTCCGAAACACACCGGTATTTCCCCGAAAACTCTATAATCCATCGAATAAATCCAAAAAAGCGAAAATTCCGTTTTTCTCTCTCAACCATGATCGAAATGATTTAAATAGCAATAAATATACATCAACATATTGTAAACCCTGTAAAATACGCTGTATAACACGTCATGAACAAAATCCCCGTTCGACACACGAATAACGTCATATACTTCGTCCTCCAGCCACGACGAAAGAAGCACGTCGCAAATTCGCATAAAGACTCGCGATATGATACAGCACAGAGAGCGAGAGAGGTGTACAAAAGCTTTCTTTCGATATAAAAGTCTCTCATCGGATAACAATGTTAGAAATAGTCGCGCATGAATAATTCTCTCGAAAACCCTCCCTTGGGCTCGAGAATTAAACGTATCGGGAATCCCCTTCGGTCGGGACTACATTTTTTTTTTTCAAACGGCACGAGACATTCACATTTCGTCTCCTTGCTGACGGTTTTCCTGAGAGTCTCGAAGCGTTAAATATACACACACACAAATCTCTCGAGTTTTCCAAGATTTCATTCGCGCGGTAAGACGCTGGAGGTGAAATCTTTTTCCCTTCACACACACACACACGTTTGCGCGTGATGTTCTTGACTACGTAGGCCCCACGGAAACTATAGAGATGAGAAAAACGAGGAAAAGGACCATGGCAGAAGCAGCAGCGGCACATACAGCAAAAGTACCGTCGTAGTTTGAGTACACGCTACATTGCGCCTCTTGCAAGCTTTCGAATCGATTGCACGCTCGAGCCAACAGCCGAATAGGTGAACCGAACGAAGCAACCGGCGCGATAAGAGCTTTGTGGTATGAGGTTGACCAACTCTCCACCCCCCCTTCCCCTCCCTCCTGCACCCCTCGTCGCTGTTTTCAACTTTCCCATACACACACGAGCAAACCCATATTGTATACCCATGCACTTCCTTCCCATAAGAAGGACACATACATCACGTTACACATAAATTACGCGCGAGACACGCGGGGAAAATGAACTCCTGCGAAAAAGAGATAACGACTGCATAATAATTACGAAATGTCATTTATCTCGCGTCGATGATTTTCCATGATGCTTCCTGATTTTTTTTTATCTGTACCTCGAGATTTTTCACTCGATGAATGACAATTTTTATCGCAAGCTTTGTATATTCGTAGGCATTTTTCTCGTTCGAATATGAAATTATTATCGGCTTTTATTACAGAAAGTAGGGGTAAAATTTACCGTCCCACCGTCGTATTACGGTCAATTCGGTCGATAAAATATTCTCATTATTTCGCGGTTTCATTTCCGATATTATTATCAGTTGGTCTCGTTGAGAAAACGATGATGGATGTATTTCGGAAGCGTACGTTGTGTAATTAGACACTTTTCGATCTGTGGAATCACGAAGTTTGACCGGAATTGCGGCTTCCAATTTGGTGGAAAGTTTCTGGGTTCGCTCGCGGCGGTCCACATGTCGCGAGACAACGGGAACATTCCGCAGCGTGTCTATATATATATCTTCATAACCGTGGTGTTTCGGGCTTGAAACTACTGGCCTCCAGCGAAATACGCGAACTTACAACTCAATAAGCGAACTTTCGAAAGGAAATTTCGAAAAAATAGAAAATTTGTTGAAAATGAGAAAAAAACTGCAAGAAATCGTAATAAAATTGACGGCAAATTGGTTCCTCCGTGTGCGTGGGAAATTATTTCGAAAAGGGGGTTGAAAAAAGCACCCCTGGCTCCGCGAACGAGTGGTTGGTGAGATGCTCGGGTAAAACTGTAGGCGGGAGTTTATAATCTCTCTCCGTGCGTATTATGTCCTGGGAGGAAAGTCCTTAAGCTCGCGAATGTGTTTCGAGACGAGAGAGAGCCAGAGGGAGGGGCGGGTAGGTGAAAAAATCCCGCAAAACATGGCGGTTTCTGTGCGTGGTCGCGTCCACGGTTGAAGCGGAGAGATTCGCTCGTTTCCGGCTGCGGAAACTTTTTGCGTTACAGTCTTTGCGTTTTACACGAAGAAACGAGTAAGGGCGAGAGAGAGAGAGAGAGAGAGAGAGATGGGTACAATTTATATGTACAGGAAAGGACCGCGGACTTTGGCAAGAAATCAAGTTGTTCCGCACAGCGACGCGGTGCCAGGGAGATAAAAACCGGAAGAGAGAATGGCGAAAAAGTCGATGAAAAGCAAAATGGTGTAAGAGAGAAGAATAACAACGTTGATGATATAGTTTCCGGGAGATTCGCAGCAAGAAACTGCAGCCAGAGGAGCGCAGCATCCCGACCGCGGCAGAGTCTTTTCCATCCCTCCTCTTTTTCCTTCTCGCCTTGCAATTTTTTCCCTTCCGCTCCCATGTCCCTCCTCATCTTCGACCGATATATATCTAGACCTGCTTAAGGTCTCCCAATGCTCAAATACTTGGCAAGCGCGGAAAAAGTGAAATTTAACTTCGCTTCGAATTTATTTCTTATAAAAGAGAGCCATGCGACAAGAAGAATTTAATCTTTTGAAGAAAAAGTACCAAAAACGTACGAAAAACCATCTCGACGATCACAGTAATATATCAAGGTATATTAATATACTTATAATATTAATGATATACAACGATCTTCGGTATTTAATAAATTTCAACGCCGTTTTTTTTCTCATCCCCGCACTCGCGTGTTTTGCGACGGTGGCGTAAATTTCCTTTTTTTCGTGTACACCGTACCCGTGGACGATATACGGTGGACGAAAATGTGCACTAGGAATCCAAAGAGGGCGTTGAATTTTCGACCCAACGATGGAAAAACGTGCGAGAATGAGAAGGGGAGAGAAGGAGACGGAGATGAGAGAGAATGGGGGAGAATCGCGACAACGTATGTACCCCGACGTCATAAATCTACCCACTTCCCTCCTATAACGGAAAGTAATATCAAAGGTGCGGAGAAAAAGGGCGAGAGAGAGAGAGAAAGAGGAGGGATGTCTGCGTCGGGGATCGCGGAGGTCTGGACGCTCGCGGAGAGTGTTGAATGTCCACCCAGTTTCCGGCAAGAGCTTCGCACACCCTTTCTCCTTCCTCCTCCAGCCTTTTTATCCCATTTCCTCCGTTTTTTTCATACTTTACATACACGCTACGTGCAAGGTCCCCACGTGATCGACGCCCTCCGCAACACTTTTTTTTTTCTCTTCTCGATTTTTTTAAAAGACCTCATCCCGACGTCTGATATTCCGCGCGAGCGTTATGCACATTCTCTGCTGATTTTCCTTCGGTATTCAGGAAGGCCCCATAAATAACACGTTCGAAAATGGAAAAGGCGATATTTTTCATTCGCGAGATATAATTTTTTCAAGATCGACGTTAAAAACAGCGAACCGACCGAATTTACAGGGTGTTCCGAAACTGGATGCTGGTAATTTGATCCTGAATCGGAGATCGAATCGATCTCCGAATTATTAACATCGAGCTCGGCAATTTCGATTCGGAATCTTTTAATGATCGTTCAATTCTGGGTCACCCTGTATGTAATACGGACCCTCTTGAGCTTCTCTTCCTCGCGATCGCGTTTTTAACCCCTCCGCACCCCGTACCGCACTTCTCACCCCGCGGACGTTCTTTTTCTCACTCTCGTGCTGAATTTCCTAGACGTTCGCGAGACGCGCATATTTTTCTCTCTACCGAAATGGTTACATCGCACACTCCCACCGAAAACGCGTCACACGGACTCGGATGTTTCTCAAAAGAGCGGAATCCAATTTTCAATATCGGAGGGACACACTGGGGAGGGAGAAGAGAGGGTTGAAAAAATGATAATAACGATCGAAGGTAATGGAATTTCTTTGAAGGCTGTGACGTTATTGATTCGACTCGCGTACGAGAAATTCGCGAGCCATAAACGTTCATGCGATTTTCCTTTGAAAAACCTCGCCGCGAATCGGCCAACGAGGGTAAAAGCGAGAGGGAAAGAAAAATAACTGAAAGAGGGCTGACGGGGTCATTAACCTCTTTGTTTCACGATGCTAAAGGAAAGAAGAAAAAAAAATCATTACGCGCGATTTTTTTCGCGCTCGATTCGCCGCTCTCTTTTTGTCTCTCTCGCTCCGTTGATTGCGTCAACATCTCGTGTGTATTGCGTGGATGAACGTAATCTGCTTCAGCGCTTTTTTTCCAGTTCCCCGCATTGTAACCCACATATATACATCGAAATTATCACACACATTGAAAAAATGGCGAGCTTATGCGCCCTCGTGTTTGTGAAAAGGGGGAAAACGATGTTGCATGTATATCGGAGCAGAAAAACGCGAAAGTTTACGTAAATCTGTATATTTCGTGAAATCCCTCGGTACGAAAAAAACAAACGTTTTTTTTCTTCCGTTTAACCTTTGTACTTAATAAAACTCCAAAACGATCACGCGTTCTTTTACCGTGACGAATAGACGTTTTTTTTGCTCACATTTGATCATTGAAACTGAGACAAAATTGAGTAGATCATGATATTCATTTAATGGCGACTTATTATCGTAACGGAGAAATTAGCGAGGATGGTCGGTGCGGTAAAAAAACATTTTCAAAGTCCTTGGTTCGCTCGTAAAAGTAACTCGCACGACTCGAGTGTATAAATGCTTTTTTTTGTACGAGTAAGCGATAGGCACGTTTGTTAGAGTATACTCGCGGAACTGGCAAAGTTTAAAGAGCCTTATAGTTAACCAGACAAAACTATATTACGTGACTTTTGCTCGTTCCACTCATCAAAATTAATGCACGTTGAATCTCGATGCAATTACCGCACAGAAAAGCCACGATTTCGAGGCGCACGCGCTTCTGGTCCAATTAATTAATTTCCGGAATTACCCCATGAGGTAGGCAGGTACGTGACTCACGATCTACGTAATATACATGTATATATTCACTCAATGCCAGCCCTCTGCACCTCGAGGTAGGTAAAATATAATATCACTGTACTTTTAAAGATAATCCGGAGGTCCAATCTCAACAAAACCGAAATACAATGCGAAATCCAAGCATTTTAGCGATGACGCAAAAATTGGAAAAATAAATCGTGAGGAATCTACGCCCCATTATGAAATTTCATTTACTTTTTTTTAGAATAGTCAAGTAATTGTTGAACCAGTGGATCGTTATTTTTACTCTTAATTGCCATGCCCGATTAAACACTCGATCTAAGTAATTCTGTATTCCGAACGACGTCGAGATAACTCACGAGGATTAACAAATTTAAATGTATCTCATAAAATTGAATCACATCACGTAGCGAGGAAACGTGCAATTATCAGCGAGGTAATCTCCCTCCCTCTCCATAATTATACAAAGTCAGTTTACGCTCAGACAGAATGGTCCTTTGGGATGCTGTAGTCCGACATCGAGAAGCATCCCAACTCTTAATTCCCTCATTTCTCATCAATCTCATCAAAGACGAAACGTCATAAATGCACAAACCGTATAAGCCAAAATTCCGATAACAAATAGCTACACAATTTGGACTGAAAATTCAAGCAAGAATACTCTTTTTCTTTACGTACAATGTTTCCCCGGTTCTCCAGTGACGCTCCATGGCAGTCCAACGAAAACGAGAAGGCAGATTGACGAGAGTACAAATTTTCTCCCAGAATAATCTTCGACCCCGTGATGACGAGATGGTAGACAGTGGGGCGTCGAGCCCCACGACGTCGAGGACATAATCCCCTCAGTCGAACCGCACGATCTCTCGAATGACGATTCTTCCCGACGATGACCATGATGACTTCGTCATTGTTTTTCTTGCGTCGATCAACAACTCGATTGCCAGCGTCAACTTGAAAAATCACTGAACGCCCTCGCGAATCACTTTACGTATCGAAAAACAAAAACAACCCTCTTTTCTCTTCCCTCTGAAAAGTTTCGATGATTTTGTCAGCTGATTCGTCGGCAATTTTTCAGAAACGAACCCAAGTTCGTTTTTACCATCAAGCACGCACAAAACATCCCTCGGCCTCGAGTATATTATCTCGCAATTTTCGATGTTCAACAATTTTCAATGTTCAGCAATTTTCAACGTAAAATAAACCAAAAAAACGAATTTTCTTATAAAAACAATCGAAAGCCAATAAATTCACGATTTTTCGTCGAACGTCACCATATTTATATACATCCATGTATATATTAAACACACCCGCACATACCCGTACATATATATTTATAACGAATTTGTATGAAGCTTATCCCTCCCCCCCCCTCCCCTCTCTCGCCGTCTCTCGAGGAAAATTCGAAATCGGCGCAATCGTGCACCGCGTTCGTCTCGAAATCCTTCCGTCTTACTGCTCCTTTATATTTTCTCTCTCCGGTCTTTGCTTATATATCGCGAAGACACATGTGCTCCCGAAAAATGTTCTTTCCTCGCGATAATCATCCCGCGGCTTTTTTCCATCATCTCCGATGACGATGACGCTGCGTTCGTTCGCGAGGATGCGTCTCGCCTCTTTTACTCCTTGGATAACGCGATAACGCGACGCGATTCTCTTTTTTTTTTGGGTTTTTACTTCAGGGACAGGTTATCTCGACGACCGCTCGAGGCTCGCGCGCGCGCCCTTATCGATCCGCCGGCCAACCACCCCGGAGTCGACCTACCACGATTACGACTCCGTGCCGCTTCCATTTTGCTATTTTACCGCCGTGCCACCCCCTGCACACCCCCTTCGTGACGCGAGACACATCCGCGCATGGCCCGCTTTCACCCTCTGCGATATTTGCGTACAAGGTGTCCTAAAATTGGATGCTGGTGAGGAAAAGCTATGTCGGGGATGACATTCCGAGGGGAAACGTCTTTGAACGCTTTTGGATCCGACGGATCGCCGTTGAGTTGTCAATCGATGCAGGGGCACCGGTAGGACGCGTGCGGGTCGCGCGCCGATTGGCTTGAACTTTGACAGTTGACTCGGTCGGTTTTTGTCGTGGAGAATTACAATTTGACTCGGAAATTCATCTTGAATCTGTCTCTGAATTGTCAGCATCCAGTTTCGGGACACCCTGTACAAAACACGCACACACATATGTACATATATCGACGTGCTTTGACACTGTATTTTTCGTCTGAAAAAGACGAAAAGCACGGTGTGACTTTTGCTATTCGCTGTCGGAAGCAACTTCTTTTTTTTTTTTATTTATCGTGTGGACTTTTCCACCAATTTGAGCGTCGGATCGCGCGGGTCTCAAAACCACTGGAATGCATTTGCAAACATTCGTTTTTGGTTCAAACGGAGCCGCTAGCGCCATCTACAGCATATTATTAATCTCTCACGCGAGTGTAGGATACTCCACTGGTAAAACCTCGTGAGTCAAGTGAGTTATCAGCTGAGCTCTCGGTGACAAAGATTTCGTCGCTGGAGCGAAAGGAAAATAAGAATTCTGATCGTTTCTTTATCGTTTAATCTTTTTCCGATTAAAGTTATCCTCGAATTTCACTTCACGTTTGCTTCGATTTTAGTATCTCACGAATCAGCGGTCCAATCGCCGAAAAAGTACTTTTTCGATCGTACACACAGCTGCGAACAAAATTGACGATGTTTAATTAAAAATCCATTCGGACGATTTTGACGTTTCGATCGTAGAAAAATGAGTATAATTCCAACGGGTTGATAAAAACAAAAAAACACGATTAAAAAAATTGCCTATTGAAAATTCAATGCAGATCGAGACCCTTCGCCTCTTCCACCCCCTTTTTTCGGCCTCCAGATCTTTGCTGAAACTTCAAAGGGTACGAAAAAGTACGTAAAACCTCGTGAGTCAAGTGAGTTATCAGCTGAGCTCTCGGTGACAAAGATTTCGTCGCTGGAGCGAAAGGAAAATAAGAATTCTGATCGTTTCTTTATCGTATCTTTTTCCGATTAAAGTTATCCTCGAATTTCACTTCACGTTTGCTTCGATTTTAGTATCTCACGAATCAGCGGTCCAATTACCGAAAAAGTACTTTTTCGATCTTACACACAGCTGCGAACAAAATTGACGATGTTTAATTAAAAATCCATTCGGACGATTTTGACGTGTCGATCGTAGAAAAATGAGTATAATTCCAACGGGTTGATAAAAACAAAAAAACACGATTAAAAAAATTGCCTATTGAAAATTCAATGCAGATCGAGACCCTTCGCCTCTTCCACCCCCTTTTTTCGTCCTCCAGATCTTTGCTGAAACTTCAAAGGGTACGAAAAAGTACGTAAAACCTCGTGAGTCAAGTGAGTTATCAGCTGAGCTCTCGGTGACAAAGATTTCGTCGCTGGAGCGAAAGGAAAATAAGAATTCTGATCGTTTCTTTATCGTTTAATCTTTTTCCGATTAAAGTTATCCTCGAATTTCACTTCACGTTTGCTTCGATTTTAGTATCTCACGAATCAGCGGTCCAATCGCCGAAAAAGTACTTTTTCGATCGCACACACAGCTGCGAACAAAATTGACGATGTTTAATTAAAAATCCATTTGGACGATTTTGACGTTTCGATCGTAGAAAAATGAGCATAATTCCAACGGGTTGATAAAAACAAAAAAACACGATTAAAAAAATTGCCTATTGAAAATTCAATGCAGATCGAGACCCTTCGCCTTTTCCACCCCCTTTTTTCGTCCTCCAGATCTTTGCTGAAACTTCAAAGGGTACGAAAAAGCAAAAACCTCGGTATTTTGGTCTCCTCGCGTTGACAGACGATAAATAAAGTTTGCGAAAAGCGTCACGTTCGAATTACAAAGAGAAACAAGGTGCAAGGCCATTTCTCACCTGTGTTCCGTTGGAAACAAGCTCGGCGCGGGTGTAATCGCGCGTCTGCCGGAGTGCAGCCGACGCGAACGTCGCGCGATGATGCGGCTTTATCATCGATATCGTTGCATTTTTTTCCTCCGTCATAATCCCACCTTCGATATCTATCGATCGTTGACGCGTCGATTTACGTCACGGCATTAATATTCGTGCTTAAAAGTGTCGGAAAATTCGCCGGAATGGTACGAAAATTTATGTAAAATCGCGAACTTTGACACGAAAAAATCCGACGAAAAAAATGAAAGTTAGCTTGCAGTCTCGAATACCCGTTGGCACCGGTATATTCGCGTGTCAACTTCTTCGATCGTATCCCCTGGACTACAAGCTGACTGATAGAAAATTGTTAAAACAGAGGAGGCATTCCGCTCCGTTCGATAAACGCGATCTACGCGAAGCTCGCGTTTAGCGCGGCCCGAACGCAGCACACGTGCATAGACGCGACGCTGGTCCGATCGAGACAGCGGTCCCGAATGTACGAACGGGTGAAACTTTTTTTTGGATTTTTTTTTCCATTCTATTCGCTATTTTTATTCTCTCGGAAATTACGGATCCACATTCAGCGAAGAATTTCCGGCATATTGAAAAAAAAACAAACAACATACCGATCGCAGAATTTTTGAAAATAAATTTTCCAAAAACTCCCTCTTCGCAACTTTCGCCAAAATCGACTTTGATCTTTCCGTTGATTATGATTGTTTAATCGTTTTTTGAACAATTATCATCGTACATCGATCAGGGACTAAAAAATTGCGCAAAAATAATCGTCACGTTCGGTATGGAAATTCTCGATGTCAGGCTGTGTCTCGAGCCGTCAAAAACATCGTCAGTCAGTCTCGAGGTTTCCGCCTAACGTGTATCATCGCGAAAGCGATATAGAATCGTGATGTGAGCAGAAAAAACATTTTTTACATAATGTACAATTAAATACACAATTTGTATCGCGAGAATGCAAAATTGAAGAGAGAAAAAAAGGAATCAAAGATAAAAAAGAGTAACGTGACTGTCGTTGCGGGTAAAACGGGTCATCCAGTTATCGCGCTGACGGTGAAAAGCACAAAAGTGACGGACGAGAAGTTTCACGTTTCGTCATCGCGCGACTCGCTTTTTCGCATTTTTCTTCCGACGCACTGCGAACGCTAGTGCAAATGAAATTCTTCAAACGAGTCTTTCGGCGTTGAGAATCATTTCATTGGGACGATTTAATTGTTTTATTTTACGTTCGAAAACTCCCCCGAATATTCGCAAAGTAATAATGTAATTTGGAGTACGTCGATCGAGCGAACGGAGTAGATAGAGAATATCGAGTTTCCGAGCCGCTTTTTCTCCCAATTTGGCGGCAACGAGATTCACGCCGATTTATTTGTATTTAAATAAAATTCGCGACGGACGGTGAAATAAAATCGACGACGAAATAAAATCGCTGTCTCGCTCTCGCGTCTCGCTTTTTCGCATTTTTCTTCCAACGAGTCTTTCGGCGTTGAGAATAATGGCTGACATCTCAAAACTCTCAATTTTACGAAAAATGACGATTTAATTGTTTTATTTTACGTTCGAAAACTCCCCCGAATATTCGCAAAGTAATAATGTAATTTGGAGTACGTCGATCGAGCGAACGGAGTAGATAGAGAATATCGAGTTTCCGAGCCGCTTTTTCTCCCAATTTGGCGGCAACGAGATTCACGCCGATTTATTTATATTTAAATAAAATTCGCGATGTACGCTGAAATAAAATCGACGACGAAATAAAATCGCTGTCTCGCTCTCGCGTCTCGCTTTTTCGCATTTTTCTTCCAACGAGTCTTTCGGCGTTGAGAATAATGGCTGACCTCTCAAAACTCCCAATTTTACGAAAAATGACGATTTAATTGTTTTATTTTACGTTCGAAAACTCCCCCGAATATTCGCAAAGTAATAATGTAATTTGGAGTACGTCGATCGAGCGAACGGAGTTATCTACTCCGTTCGCTCGCGAATATCGAGTTTCATAGCCGCTTTTTCTCCCAATTTGGCGGCAACGAGATTCACGCCGATTTATTTATATTTAAATAAATTAATTTAAATTCGCGATGTACGCTGAAATAAAATCGACGACGAAATAAAATCGCTGTACCTCGCGCGGATTTGAGTACGAGAGAGATTTTGCGCGAGCGTCGTCACACACGGTACATCCGCGGATTGAGCGCAATTGAGTTATCGGGTTTTCTCGGCTTCGCGTGTCCGACTGACACACACTCGAAATTGAAAAGCTTTTTTATTCCCTGCAAAGCTCGAGAGTGCGAACGTGAAGCTTTCACAACTCGGCCAGGAGAGGCTTAAAGTCGGAACCGAGCTTCCTTCCGCAGTACCTCATGAATTATAAATTATAAACGTACGCGACGACACGTACGAAATTTCATCAATGAAAAAGCGAGAGTGAATTATTAATCGCGATTTTTTTTCGTCGCGAATTTTGCCGTTTTTTCAACAACAAATCGGCAATTTTTTTCGTTTTTTTGACGAATCGATCGACGCTGACGAATTTTATTCGCGTTAAAGACGGATGCGCTTTGATTGAATTATAAAACGCATATATAAGTTTGTACGTAAAAATCAGAGATAGTAGGGGAGAGAGGAGAGGGGGGAGAGGGATGTCAATAAAAGATTAGTCGTTCGAGCAACGCGGTCGTACTTAAGGAGAGAAAGATCGCGCAGTCCGAGATCGAGAGTGACCGAGGTAACCGCACATGTGAAAACGAGAAATTTATATCTGGATCATTCCCTCTTGACGATCACATCCGGTCGACATCTTCGATACTCTCGTCTAATTTCTCGGTTATCAAAAGTCATTTTCCAAAAGTGCCAATGATCAAAATTCAAATCGGGCAAACGGCTGAAACGATTTCCATCCGTTTGTTAATTTTTCGTGATCGTCGGTGACGAAAATGAAAAAAACGTCGATGCGATTGAGAATTTTCGCGAAGATGTTTTCCCTCGTTGAGTGGTGAATTTGGGGGAGAAAAAGAATGAAAAAAAATTGCGATTTCGGAGTTTTGCCGAAGGTGCAGATTTTTATCGATCGAGAAATTATTATTCGTTCGTAAAGTGTGACGAACGGTCGTTTGATGTTCAGTGCCTGTGGAAAATAATATGTGCATGTTTTTTTTTCATATCGCTAATATATTCATGCAAATGGTGGTTGGGAGACGAGTTTACGTCCGGAGTAATTGAGAAGCCGGTTAAATGTGCGTGTATAAAGAGCTCATTCTTGTGTCATTCCGACACAGTGTTTGCGCACGTGATATTTACCAGCAGGTCCGTAGTTTTCTCGATTATTTATATTTCCTCGCTGTAGACCCGAGCGCAAGTTGCGCGGATGATAATAATAACAGCGAGTTGTACAGTGGTGATTAAACTCGCATTAATAACACGGATAGATACCGCGTTTGGAGCAAACACCTTATCGAGAACACTTTGTTCTTCGAGCGGGAAAATTCGTAGCCTACTAAAATAATCAACGAAAAATTGGGAAATGAAAATTTTAAGAAAAATTGAAAAAAATCTACGAGATCGAAGGAATAAACGACAATTCTGCGATAAATTCGTTTATTTCGCACGAAAAGAACGCAAGTTCGCCAATTTTCGAGAATTTTCAAGATTCCACAATTTCTCGATCGAGAAAATGATGATCGAAGAATGTATTTAATTTTTCTTGTCAATTTTGGTCCATTGATTCGATTCAACGTGTCGCTTTTGAATTTGTTCGTAAAATTCAGAAATAATTCAACGCGACAATGTTCTATCTGAGCGGACGAGGGAATCTCTCCGGAGATTTGAAATCCAACAACGTCGACGAGTTTGGCTGGTATTTGGAGAAACCGGAAGTGATCGAGGAGAAGATTTACGAGAATTCGTCGAGAACCGCGAAATCGGTGGAGCGAAAAAGCTCCGGTGCTCGTTTCCGATCGAGTGTCGATAAAAAACGTTCGTTCGACTCGAAAATCTCCATTTTCGAGAGCAACGAGTACGACGAGAAATCCGTCGATTATCCGCTCTCGGCCGATTTTACGAGCCGTCGCGACGACCGCGAAGATTCGACGAAGGTCGAGCACATCGAGATGAATTCGTTGGGAGATAAATCGTCGAACGACGACGGCGAAATTGACCTTGTCATGATCGAGGGAGACGTCGATCGCGAATTTTTTTCCTCCTCGATGTTGTCGACGATGGAATCGGGGGACACCACGGATTCGGGTAATTCGACGGGCAACGACAATCACCGAGGACTCTCGTACACGCCGGAGAGGTTGGTGAGGTCCCAAGAGTACAGGATACTCACACCCTCGCCGAGGTACTTGGAAATTCCTCGCAACAGGATAAACGACCTTGACGAAGCGAGAAATGAAAATTTTCAAGGTCATCGTAGAAAAATCGGCAACCTCATCGACGCCAGACAAATTGGTAAATTTTCGTCGAAAAATCCCCGTTATTTTCGCATTATTCTTCTTTTCTCAACGAGAATGAGATTTTCTCGAGAAACTCACGCTCGACGTCATTGAGGCGAAATCGAATCGGTTGTACGATTCGTGGTTTTTTTTTTTTTTTTGGTCGCCAATCAGGAGCGTCGCATTTGGAGCTTCTGCTCGATTCAGGAACGTCCCGAGTTTCCTCGCCCTTCGCCAGTCACCGACAGTCCAATCCCACCGAGTGGAAAAAAAATTACGCGAATTACTCGAGCGAATTTTACGAACCACCGGAAGTGATAACGAGTCGCGAGACTCTCCTTGCGCTCAAAATATCCGATGCCGTCAGCGACAGGTCGAGTTGCGACGGACTCGACACCAGCTGGGACGAAAGATCGAGAGCGAATCGGCGATCGTCTCAGGATGACACTTCCGGTGTCCACAGCAACGATTGGAGCACGGATACACCGAGCGACCTTCAAGCACCTCCCTGTCTCTGCGACGAACTCGCGACGGCTTCGAAAAGTTTCGGCAACTCGGTCGAATCGAGGGTAACATCAATATCGCTGCTATTCACGCTTTTTTTTTGTTCTCCCGGAGAAGAAAAATGTCTATAATAACAAAAGAAACTTTTGGAATCTTTCGAAAAAAAAAATTTGTCAAGTTCCGAGTCGATTCTCCATTTTGTCCGACATTTTTCGGGATCAAGATTTCAAAATCAATTTTTCCTCGTCTTTTCGAGATTCGAATTGCCGCCGTAGAAGAGAAAGTACGATTTTCCAAGGTCACTTCCGCTCACGACAATTTAACGACCCTTGATGGTCGTTCCGAGAATTATACGGAAAAAGTAGTCCAGTCTCGTCTTTGTCCGGAAAGTCATTAGATATTTGGAGAGATGGCATTTTTATTTTTATTCTACTTTTTTTTCTGTATTTTTCGTTGTTTTTTTTTTTTTTCAAGACTCGAATTACCGCGATAAACGAGGTGGTATCGATTTTAGAGGGGTTGGAAAAAGATCCGAATCGAGCGGAGGTTCTGCTCGAGGAAGATCGATTTTCCGAGGTCACTTCCGGTCATGACAATTTAACGAGGCTGGTCCTCGCTATCGAGCCGGACGGTGCTGTACCGCCGGTTTGCAACGATCCTGATAGTCTCGTTGTCGAACTTCGAGAAAAGGTCGAGAAACTCCAAGGAACCGCGAGAAACATTCTCAAAGACATCGACGTACTGAGACGAGATTTCAAGGTTTGTTTGGTGAATTTTATCGATTTTTTTTCATCGCTGATTCGTCGCTGAAAGAAACTCGATTAAATAGTAAAGAAAACACGAGAAAAATGACGATTATCGCGTCAGAAACGGTAATATTCGTTGAACAAAAAAAAAAGAATGAATCAATCATTTTCGTGCAAAAACAAATCAAGCTCAAGGACACAAAAAAAAGGGTCCATCGATGAGAGGAGGGGATTTTTGTTTTCAGTGTAACGAGAATAAGGTCGATGATCTTATTGACGCAGCCATCACTCTGCGGCAGGATACGAACGAGATGCGTTATCTCGATGACCTCTTGTCGTTGTTGGACGGTGAGCTCGAGAGGATATCACGAAGGAACTGGCCATTCGTTTTCGGCCAAGATTATCGCGCTGATGATATGAATCTCGTCGTTTGAAATTCTTTTCACAGAGAAATTTCAATTTTCTTCACACCTCGGAAAAATCTCGTATCTTTTTTTTTCTCATTTCTCTCTCATTGTCTTTATATTTCATGTGTTTATTTTTAACGATTGTCCGAAAGAAAAAAACGACTTTTTTTCATTTCTTCTCGAGCGTACGAGAGAGTGTATTTTGCCTTTTCTAATAAAACGGAGAAAAATACACCGTGTGTTGATTTCAGAGGAAGAGTCGGACGGTCAAAGATGGTCGATAATAATTGTAAAAGATCGACGTTGCCTCGGAGATGGTCGAAATCGTATATTCAACATATTAACATTAAATACAGAAATAGATCTTTCTAGAGAGGGATGACTATTGAAAAAAAAAAAAAAAAACATCGCGGACGATGATTTGCGTAAAAAATAAATCGAAAGACCGAACAAGCGGATGCTGCGACAGTTGGATCAACCACGGAACGAGTATGGCGTTTTTATTCAATGTGATTCTAATCGCTGTTCAATGAGATTTAAAAACGAATTCCTGAGATTTAATTCGTTTTTTCTTTCCTGTAGTTTCGTCATTTCCTATAGTGTTAGCGTTAAAAATGTCATCATTTTCTTCGGGACAAGCTTTGCACTTTATGTTCTTCGGATATTCAGCAGAAAAATGGAGTCGCTAAACGCACGAAAAATAAATAGACGCTACACACGTATACGCGCAATATGTGTATACGTTTACATTGTACGTTCGTTTTCCTTTTGCTTTCTTTACGTCTAATAACGCGCCAGTAAAACGGTGCTGATTTGGGCCTTTAATCGTAATATGTTTGATCGATCGACGATGCTACCTCCTTCTCTCTCCCTTTTGTGTTTTTCGCTTCTCCTTCTTTTCTTCTTTCAGTTGTTTCTGTTTTTCTCTGTAAGATAACAATCAAGTTCTGTACGATCGAACCTACAAGGTGTATACTTTTTACGAAAAAGTGTCTGATTGAGAGATTCTTTGAGAAACTCTAGACCCAAATTTGGCGTGGAACGAAAAATCGAAAAAAAAGTTGAGATGAAATTACCGATCCTCCTTGTCCTTCTCCTTCTTCTTCAGACTCTCTTGTTTGGCTTTTTCTCTCTTCCCTCTCTCTTGCTGCGCTATCATAGCCGCGTTCATGTTTTTCTCGATACCGCAGTCGGCGCCGGCGACTTCCTCCTCGCCCTCTTCGTCGCTCGCTTCCTCGTCGACGGTTTCGCTGTATTGAGCGAGTATCGCTTCGCGTATACGCTTCTCTTCGTCGGTGTAACTCTTCCTGGCGGTGGTCGGCAAACTGCGAGACTCCAACATTTTGGCTAACCGCACTTCGACGTCTTCCGCCGGGCCGGAAGCACCGGCGAGGTCCTCGGAGGGAAGCCACTCTATCCAAGCTGCCAAAATCTCGGCAACGTGTTTTCCAATGTTATCCTCCTGGAAGATCAACGGCGAGGGACAACTGGTCGCGTTATTTTTCCGAAAAATTCGACGAAATGAAAAAAACGATACGATAAAAATGATATCGTATATCAAAATACGATACATGTATAGTGTTTGCGTTATGACTGATTGACGATTTTTTTTGGAAATTTATTCACTCTTCTTTCCGGATATCATTCTTCAGCGTACGCCAAGTGCAATCTAACCTCACATTCCAAACGGTCCTCACCGTTATCCCGGCGAGTATGCCCTCGAGCGCTTCGGTCTTCTCATCGTCGGTCTCGTCACCTTCCAATACTCCTTTTATGTACGAACCGAATACACCCTCGTCCGTATTCAATGCTTGCAATTTCTTGGACAACCAAGAATCGAAAGAATTTATCACCACCGCCATTACCATATACGTTTCACGCGACGAGAATAAACATGATGCTGATGCTTGTGTTTTTTTTCTCTCCCCCGACTCCTCCGAGCGAGATGCAAACTCGCCCGCAGCCGCAGTGATGGCGCGCGTGCGCTCGCGCTGCCCCTTCCGTAGGATATTATCATCCGCGTGTGAAAAAAAAATCATTTTCGCTCTTACCATTCGAGTCGGGGTGAGTTTTTTTTCCTCTCAGTTCAGTGATCAGTTGTGTGACGGCGACGTTACATTTATCAACTCGCAAATATGGCGAGCGGAAGAGTTTGTTGTTTGCTCGGTAATTCGAGCAAATTGTGTCCAAAACCATTGGCAGTGCTATCGATATCTTCGCGTGGCAATGCTTTCTGGAAAACTGGAGAAAACGTCACTCACACCGGCCAGGTATCGCTAATCCGCTGTTTCAATGATCATTTTCTTTTCCGCGTCGTCTGCTGTTGTACACTTTTATCACAGCGTTACGTCAGTTCGTACATCGAAATTTTTAAACTTTCTCTCATCGTTATTCCAAACATTCATTTAGACGTTCGATCCGAACGACAGACGTCTCGTGAGATTTACCGATCGACAGAAGGAAGTTAACCCTAATTGGGCGATCAACTTGATCGCAGAGGCACCGCCGAAAGCTACGAAAGATCGTATCGTCGCGTGCGACGGTGGCGGCGGGCCCCTCGGACATCCCAAGGTCTACATCAATTTGGTAAGTTTGTTCATTTTTCAAAACTCTCCTAATACCTATCTGAAACATCGTCGTTCAAAAAACATTCAAACAAGTAAAAACGCATGAAAAATGTGTTTTCTTCACAGGACAAACCCGGCAATCACAGCTGCGGTTACTGCGGCTTGCGTTTCCACAAAGAAGATCACCACCATTGACCGTACAATGTTCACCCCGTCGGTAGTCTAACCGTAAAGTTTATCTTGTTTTCGTAGCGAAAGAACTTTCCGACGCGACTAAAAACCATGTTCCGTCGTAATGGAAAGGCGCGAGGGAAAGCGTTAATGAAGTATGAAGAAAAAAAAAACACTCGCTCAGGTGAGAAAAGTGTATTCAATGCTCGCAAAGTCTCAAGATTCTTAATAAATTAATTATCGATAAATCCTTGTACATTATTCGTGTTTTTTTTTCTTTTCCTCTCTCGCATCGTTACAACGCCGTTTTCTGACTGTTCATCCCCAAAGGTATAGCCTTAAGCTCCGTTCTCATGCACAAAAATTCTCCGCACACGCACATTATACTCAAGGACACGACGTTCAAACACCACCAGCTGAAAGTAGCGGGAAAACTCGAATTATAAAACCAGCAGCATACGAGGTGTATCAAATGCGCGGTACAAGCGAAATCCATACACTGTTTGGTTCTCTGTACGAGCCACCACAGCGCCAGCGAGCCGATCAACGAATTTAATACAAATATCGCTATGATCAAACGTCCGCCGGAATCTCGCACGTGAATTTCTTTGTATTGAAACGCGTAATCCAGAGATCTCGTGTAGCCGAGCGACGTCGCTACGATCCAGATCCACACGCCGAGAAAAAAATACATGACCGTCTGTACGGCTACTATTTGCGATATTATGAGAAACGGATCCCACGTGGTTTTGCGAAACTGTCCCGATATGTTGTTCATTGTTTTTCTTTCGTTTTGTTTCGTTTCTCTTTCTCTCTCTCTCGGGAAACTCGCTCTCTTTGCGGAAGATGCAGGAATTTCAGTAGAGTTTCAATCACGTAGAGCCGCAGGAATTCGACGTGATCTCGTTTTTCGCCATATTTTTTACGCCTTTTTTTACGAATCACGAGACGACGAAATCACACGCTACGTTCCAACGATAATCAACATTTTTGCTCGTATTTTTTCGGCTCGTAAAATTTTTTTCGGCTCATCGACTTCCTGTCGATTTCGCGATCGTTCGTTTATCTCTCGGTGATTAATTCGATGTTAATCTGGTGTCGATGAAGATTATTAACGTTTAATTGTATTCGATCGTCTGTAAGTAAAGAGATTGCATCAATATTACGAGCAGCGGTCGATCATCTATTTGATTAGAGGGTTTTAACAGACGTACCAATTATAATCTCTCGGTTGGAGAGTTTTTCGTTGGAATTTTGTCGCGATCGATGTAACTTTGGTTTTTAATTGATGTTTATCAATTGTAATTAACGCTTCCGTAGGTATATACACTTAATGAACTGTCAAGGCGATGGCACACTTTTTTGTAGGTTAAACGTTTGCGGATCGGGATACGATTGAACGACAAACAGCTGTGTGTGCCATCTGTTTGCAGAAAACGTCGTTTCTGGCAGATTTCTTTTCGTACCGACGTACATCGCGAATCGTAGTGGTGATGTGGTGAAAGGAAATGTTTTCGAATCGTGAAAATTGCATCACTTTTCCGAAAATAAACATTTTCTCACGCACTCTTCATCACTTTGCATCAAAGTTGTCTCGATTTTCTTCTGCTTTTACATTATACTGAACTTGCAATCTTGAGTGTTTTATCGGTAAACGATAAATGATATTCTTACGTAAGTATATTATCGAAAATATTAGATTTTCATTTTTATCGGAGTATTGTGTTAAAAGACACGCGGGACTGTGGAGAATGCATTTTTTATATTTCATATGCTGTCGTTTTTAATGATGGTTTTCAAAGTGATTTTCCCACACACATTTTCTGCGACTGAATGGCGTTTGAAACTGCGCGAGATCTGAGAAATCTTTACGTTCAACATTTGCATTTGTTCGTTGAAAAAAAATACAAGTGCAATTTTTAGCGATAAAGTTCGTTCGCCTTGCACAGTATATGCTGCTGGCGCATACATGCGCGTAAGACCAATTGACACCGATCAAGGTGGGAGAGACAGTTGGGTAGCGAATAACACACAGCTTGCAGCTCGCGCACATCGACGTAAGACCAGTTATCGGGCGCTTCTGATTGGTCAAACGTCAGTAATGAATAACTCCATCGGGGGTTCGTCGAATGCAAAAAGTGTCAGAGTAGTTTTCGTCTCGAAATATTTCCTACAATCCGAACGTACAGTGTCCGAATACTTCGATGTAATATTAGACCGTTGAACCAAACTATGAAACATCAATAACAAAAAAATCCGTTCGTGATGTAAAATTACGCGATATGAAAATGGCGAATGTTTGATACAGGGGGGGCGGGCTTTGCGATGTTCGACGATTGACAATTACCGCGTTCCAAAAAGGGCCAGATTTTCGTATCATTGGGATCGATCCAGTGCCAGTTTTTCGACGTTTAAAGATAACCTCAAACGACGGAGAGTCAAGTTCTCAGTGATAATAATATGATTCAAAGAAAAAATGCGGACGGATTGATAAGTTGTTCGTGAGAAACAGAGCGAATCCGGTACGTGCGGATTTTTTGTTTCGATTCATCAACCTTTCGCGTGTTTTCGGCTTGCCAATTATTGTGAGAGTTGAAAAAAATCGAACGACAAAGACGCAACGACGACGACGAAGACGACACTGGGAACGACTTTTTCGCGAGATCTGGTGATCGGGGTGAAGCCGCGCGCACGATCGTACCCATTAGAGGTGCAAAATGAATTGGGAGTTCATCTCCGAGGCGAATTTACAGCTGACCGAGACCGAACATCGGTATTACGGTGACATATTTCTGTATTGTTGTGATAATTCCGATAACGATAGTGTTCCCGTTGTCAAGGCTGCCGAGTTATTACGCTCGGCCAATTTACCTCGCGATGTCACCGTAAAGGTAAGCACGGATCGTTTATCACGAACATTCCCATCTGTTGGAAAAATTTCACATCCCGCAATTCCCGATGTCAAGCTTATAGGTTAGAACGTTCGAAAATTTCTCGATTCGATTAGTTTACCCATCTTTTTATCTACACACCTGCAGGTGGAAGCTTTTTTGATTATCTATATTCGAAACACCAAGAATTATCCATTTTTTTTTACTTCCGGCAAAAACTGTTGTTTCAATACGATTCCTCGAAAAAAAGCGTGTCGTTTGCTTTATCGGTTAAATAGGGATCTTGGGAAATTCCCTGTTCAACGTTTCGCACAAAACTCGCATCGATATTATCAAACGCGTGACTTTCACGCCGTTGTCTACGCAGTCGGTCGTTTTTAGACTTACATCTAAAAGAAATTCTCCTTAAGATTTTAGAAACCTGTGCAGGGCCTACTCATTTAGGGAGAAAACAATTTTACGCGGCTCTGAAGTTGGTAGCCGCGCATCAAGCCGGAGTGGACATACAGCGAGAGACGTCGACGCTGTTGGAAGTGATAACGGCGCTGCCGAGATTCACTTGGTCGTCCTCGGAGGAGGAAGAGGGAAGACAAAGTTTGGAAACTTCGAAGACGATGAAGGGTAGATCGGGTTCGAGATTACCGGAGAGCACGACGGAGAGCGAAAGCGACGTGGAGTCGCCGAGGGAGACGGGCGGCAGTACGGATTCGCCGACGCCGACAAACAGCGTGACGCAAGAGAGAAACGAGGGAATTATGGGAGGTGAAAATATTCTCGACTCCGTGTCGGGAAGCTGGCAGGGACTCTTGGTGTCGGAGGAACAGAGACAGCTGCTGGGAACCGAAGAGGAAAGCTCCGAGAGGCACAGCAGCGACGAGGCGGAAGCCGAGGGAGAAGGAGCGTCTTTCCCTCCGGCGGAAGTTTGGATAATAAGCGACGAGCAGAGAGACTATTACGCGGCGCAATTCGCGCAATTGCAGCCGGATCCCGAAGGCCTGCTGGCCGGTACGGTGGCTCGTACGTTTTTCGAAAAGTCGCGTCTGCCCGTCGCTGAATTACGACGCATATGGCAGTTGGCGGATGTCACGAGAGATGGCGCTCTTAGTCTTCAGGAATTTTACGTCGCGATGCATCTCGTCGTGCTGCGACGTAATCACGTCCCGCTGCCCGATGCACTGCCGGCGTCGCTGGCGATCCCGTTGACGCTACCCGCGACCGCCGCACCGCAGCCTCCGGCGGTACCTCCACCCGCGAAACCTCAGACAACATCCTCGCCCGAAAAAGCAGCTGGTGAAAATTTCGTCTTTTCGCACGTGGCTTATCCAAAATGGACGAAGTTCGTCGATTCGCCGACCGGTACGAGCGGCGCGCTAACGTCGCCCGGTCCCAAGCCGGTTAATTTTGATTTTCAAAAGGCCGCCGTCGAGCGCGATCCTAAAATACTTCATCCTGTACCGTTGAGACTGACCCCCGAGGCTGCTATACTCGCTTCCGGCGCCAACGGCACGAACAACAGCGGTAACGGTGGCGTTACTCTCGACGATGACGCTCAACCTTCTTCCGGTGTCACGTTGGTGCAGAGGCCACTAGCGAAGAAGCCAACGGTCGTTCAACCTGACGATAACGTCGTCGTGACGCCGAAGAAGGAACCGCCACCACCGCCCCCGCCGAGACCCTACAGAACTCACACGAGAAGCTCCAGTCTCGATTTGAACAAATTAGGTGAGACGATACTTCGCGATCGTTCGTGCGGAATTTTTGTCTTTGCCTTCTTTTTTTTCATCCTCCGCCGTTCGTCGACTCTTGCAATTTTCTCCCTTTTTTACCCACCGAAATTAACGCAAAAAGTCACTCACCGTTTGCAGCAAAAATTGGACAAAACTTTCTCGGTGCTCCGCCGACGGTGCCGCCGCGCGTATCGCCCGGAATCGTGAGCATAGAATTTTTCTTATTTTTTTAAACACCGTGCCAACTGTGCTGTGTTCCTCACACCAACGGAACGTAAATTCGTATCTGCAGACGTCTCCGAAGAAATTAGTGGGCCAGCGAAGCGAGGGCGA
Organism: Heteropelma amictum; assembly: GCA_959613375.1. Lineage (NCBI taxonomy): Eukaryota > Metazoa > Arthropoda > Insecta > Hymenoptera > Ichneumonidae > Heteropelma > Heteropelma amictum. The sequence goes on from OY390727.1 coordinate 13,123,162, forward strand.
AAGTCACAGAACCATGAGCGAGAGTCAGGGTTTCGTGGCGGATTTTTCGCACTTTTCCCCAAAGGGTGAGAATCCGGAGAATCCACCCGCCAGCGCGGAAGCCAGTGTTCCACAATCTCAACAGTTCGCCGGTGTTTGCGGTGCTTTTCATATCTACAGAAAGCCCAGCCCCAGTGAGAACTTTTCGAAAATCTCGCAGATTTCATTTTAATAGCAAAAATGAACATTTTTTATGAAAACACCGCCCGAGTGTCTTTTTTTCGCGAGATAATCGGTGGTTTGTTGCAGAACACGGCGAAGGGGAGGACGAGACTGCGAAAGACGATACCGAGGAGGAAAGAGCGTTGACTCTGCAGGAATTGCGTGATAAAAATTCCGAGCTCCGTTCGGTGTGCGAGGAATTGACGCGAGAATTGGCCGGAGCGCTTCAGGAAAGGATAAATCTTCGTGCTAAATTATTGCTCATAACCTGATCTGATATTTTCGACAGCGCTTTTTTTCTCGCGTTTTTTAAGTTTTATTTGTTTTTCCATCATTGTTTCGTCGCTATGTTTAAAACGCTCTTTACACACACACACAAACACACAAACACATATACATATTATGTGTATGTACGTATGTATGCATCTTTTTTGTTGTCCTCATTGGAAATATGTCGAATCGCGTGTGTGTATACTTTTGAATCTTACTAGTCTCGAATACGATTGAGTCAACGGCTGTGTTAAGAAAGTACCGCTTTTGGCTGCGAGATGGCATTCCTATCGCGATATTACTAACGCGACGCTTTTTTTTATTTTATCGAAGCAAGTTACAACGCGTTTCTCGCCAACTTGAAACGTTTTTTCACTCGTTTTTCGCGCAAACGCACTTTTTTTTCGTTATTGGCTCGAAAAATCCACAAACATTCCAAAAAAGGTGGAGAAAACGGAAGTACAAGCAATCGACGTCTTTTTTATGTCAGATCCGGTTGAAAAGGTGGAGGAAACAGCGATGCTGCTGACTTCCGTATTGATTTTCGTACATCGATTGTCTGTACATATTTATTTACTTATTTCCATAGAACATTCTTTACACTCTCTTTCGAGCTTTTTTTCCCCGTGCATCATGCAAATAATGAAGAAACGAGCCTTCGTTCGAGACTCTTCGAGCTTGAAGAATAAAAGCTTTTTGCTCTTTTCGTGCATCAATTTTGTAACGTTTCGTCGATGAACGTCGTCGTCACTGCAGGGTTTTTATCGAAAAGGCGTGATCGTTCGAGAGTTTGAAATCAGAAGGAAGGCGATAATTGCATTTTTCGTTTTGAAGGTACATGATTTTTTGACGTTTTTTTGTTTCGCGTCTAATGAAGGAAATAAATGTTTTCATTCCAATACGGAGCTTTCTCCCAGATAGCGGTATTTTCTTAAAAAATTGGTCGGACCGTTGTTTTCCTGTGGTTTATTTTTATTTTTTACGTTTGACGTTTCCCCTCGAAACCGGAAGTTCGTCCCGACACAACCCGCGAAAGTCGAAAACTAATCGTCTTCGCAACCGCTGATCGCCGTGTTCGCGAAGCTTGTATTGCCATCCGTCTTTATCTCCCCCCCCCTTCTCTCCTTGAAGTTATTTCTGCACGCTGGGCGTCGAAGAACATAAGGAGGGGAAAAAAAAAAGAATATTAACATAAATAATAATAATGATGGAGAGCGTAAGGATCGTTGTAGTTTACAAGAAATATAATACGTTACACAATGATGAAACTCTATCGAAACCGTGGCTGAACACTGCTGTCGACTAGAAAAAAAAAAAAAAGAAAGAGAGGAACGTGCAGAATCCAATCGAAGCCAAAATGTATTTTCGTATTTGCGATATAATCAAATTTGCATCCTCAGCGAGATGAATAAATACACGCGAAGATTTAAGGAGGCACTGACCGGTGGGATCGTGTACAAATTGTGAAAAATATTTCGAAAAAGTTCGGTGAAAAAAGGAAAAAATGATTAAAAAGAAACCATCGCTGAATCGTTCAACGTCGCTGAAATTTTGATGTACAATTTCTTCTCATATCCCCCAGTTTCGACGCGAAAAACATTGTCAGAATGATGTGCACGGAGTTTAGACAATTTACGTTACGAATAAATGTATCGTAAAAATTTGTAAAAGCTTTTCGATGATTTCGGAGCATACACTGATTACCTAGTGGAATGAGGTATGATTTTTTTTCAAACCGGGCGATCGAACAGCTATTTTTTCGGGGGGAGAAAAATGTCGAAGGAAAGCTCTTTTTCACACAACTTTACGAGGTCAGAATATCCTTAAACTTGCGAGAAAATAATCTGAGGATAAAAACTATAAAGCGCTCTATCGTATACAAACGCGCGTGTGCGTGTGTGTATATAAATATACATATCACAGTAAATGTATGTATACACACACGCACATCGAAACACTACATTGTATATTTTTATTTGCGTTGGCTGGATCTTGTAAATAACGACATAAAGTTAGACAAAAAGAATGTCATCTCACTGGGATAAATGGGCTCGGAAAAATGTCGCATTCAGTTTGCTGTACGATCGATAAGGCTCTTGTCTCGAATACTTCGCCTCGATCGAGGCGAAAGAAGGATTGAGAAATGAATAATCATGGAGAATAAATAATAAATTATTGACAGAAAAAACAGATGACAGCGTCTATTTTACGAATTTGAAAAAAAAAATTCATTCTTGCGCGAGATACCGAGAATACGAGAGTTTCAACCGTTTGGCAAAAGTTTTGAGGTTAGTTTCGCTCGAAAGCGATTCCTCGGTATCTTACGCGTGATTTTTTTCGAGATTTTCGCAACATTGCCAAATTGGACATTGAATGGTGATTTTTGGAACAAAAAACTTTGTGCCATAATTTGCGATATTATGTTTTATCGTCGTAATCATCTTCGACCGAGAGAAACCGTCGTGTTCCTTTTTCCGCGAGCGAAAAATGTAGCTCTTCGTCGATCGAAATGGATGATTATATTCCGCGGATTACAGATAGAATCGAATACACTCCGTTGAGAACAATTTGTGTAATTGTTAATTGTATAAAATGGGGATGCATAACGTAAATGTAAAGGCGATTCGCCCCGTACGAATATTGATTCTTCCTCCGTCACCGTCGAATCTCGACTAAATCCTTTGTAGTTTGCCGCGGTGCGGAATGAACGACTGTTGCTGATTGAAATAAACGGTGAACCGCCAATAATCGAGAAACAAAGGAAAAACAAAAAAAAACGTGCGATTCATCAATAATCATCCCGCTGTACCGACTTTTTGCTCGTATCGAACTTTCGTCGTCGTTCTCCCACGCTCTCTCATCAATGCTTTCGAGGATCGACGATGCGCAATAAAAAGTCAAAGTTTCAGGGGGTTTAACAATTTTTTTTATTCACGTCGATGCACGGTGAATGACAAAACAGTACTGAGATCCACGGTAGACAAATTCCTCGCGGAATTAACCCTGGATTTACAACGAATAATGAACGTTGAGACAAAACGTTTGCATAGAACATAATTACCGGAAGTAAACGTATGCGCGATAATGTTTCTTTTTCGCACTTTTGATTTCACGAGAAAAAACAAGGACGAAACGTGACGCGGAGATTGCGAACAGGAGCGAGCGGTTTTCTTTTTTCTCAGTTTATTTCCCAAATCGATGTTCTCCCGATAATTTCATCGAAAAACCACGAAATCCAGAGGCTGCTCCGGAACATCGTAATTCTCGCGTATCCTTTGAAGACAAAAAAAAAAGGAAAAAGACGCTCGCTCTTGAACAAAATCTCGATTCAACGTCGCAATTGTGTTTTTTACCAATCGTAAACGTTTCTGATCGAAGAGGGACCACGATAAACGTTGTGTGCGCAACTGATATACTCTTATATAAATATATACGTATATGTAAATACATATATTTTATTTTCGCAGCGAGAAACGAACGCGGATCGCTCCGCGCTCGTCTCGATCGACGAGTTTTATTCTCTTCTCTCTTTCTTCTCGCTTTCTCAACAAAGATGCTTTTGCGTTTGTTTGTTGGTTTGTTTTTTTTCTTGTTTCTCTCATCTTCTCGTTTATTGATCCTTGCTCTGCATGAACTTGATGAGATCAATGACGCGGCTCGAATAGCCGAATTCGTTGTCGTACCAAGTGATCAACTTGACGAATTGATCGTTGAGAGGAATACCGGCTTGGGCGTCGAAGATGCTGGAACGATTGTCGCCGATGAAGTCGGACGAGACCACGTCGTCCTCGGTGTAACCGAGAATACCAGCCAGAGGACCGGAAGTCGACGCCTCCTTGACCTTGGCCTTGATCGCGTCGTAAGTCGCCGGTTTTCCGAGGCGCACCGTCAGATCGACGACGGAGACGTTCGCGACGGGAACGCGGAACGCCATTCCGGTCAATTTACCATTCAGCGCGGGAATGACCTTGCCGACGGCTTTGGCGGCTCCGGTGGCCGCGGGGATGATGTTTTGAGCGGCGCCACGTCCATCGCGCCACAACTGTCGCCGAAACGGAAGTGATTGTAGTTATTATTATTATAAAAATGGACAAAGTTGGATTCGGAACTTTCCGGAAGTAGGAAAATTGAATTATCGTATTTCGTTGTTCTTCGATTAATTTACTTTGCCGGAAGGTCCGTCGACGGTCTTCTGCGTGGCTGTGGTGGCGTGAACGGTCGTCATGAGACCCTCGACGATCTCAAAGTTGTCGTGAATGACCTTGGCCAGTGGAGCCAAACAGTTGGTCGTGCAGGATGCGTTAGATACGACCTTGAACTTGGGATCGTAAGCGTCGAGGTTCACACCGACGACGAACATCGGTGCGTCGGCCGAGGGTGCCGAGATTATCACTTTTTTGGCACCGCCTTCCAAGTGGGCCTGGGAAAACGGGAGCGCGGAGGAACGTCATATTTGCCAAGATATCGAAGCAAAAGAGGACGAGACTCATCGAAGAAACTTGGAGATTTGTCAATTATTCGAAAAAAACTAATTCGAGCTTCGGAAAAATGTACGTTTGTAGTTCTTTGCAATGCTATATAGTATAATTTACTATTTTTATTGTTTGATATGACTTGGTTTCGAGAAAAAATAACGATTGCTATTTTTTTAGCTAATTTTTAGCATCGTGTTTGTTTTTAGAAAACTCACGGAAGCTTTTTCGATGGTGGTGAAAACACCGGTGGATTCGACGACGTATTCGGCGCCAGCTTTGCCCCACGGAATGGCTTTGGGGTCGCGCTCGCTGAAGACGGCGATCGAATTTCCATTGACGACCAAATTTCCGCCCTCCGCCTTGACTTCGCCCTTGAATTTGCCGTGAGTCGAGTCATATTTGAACATGTAAACCATGTAGTCGAGACCGATGAACGGATCGTTGATCGCAACGACGGTCGCGCCACGCTCGAGCGACGCCCTCAGGACCAGACGTCCGATACGTCCGAAACCGTTGATTCCAATTTTGCTCATGACTGCTTTTGCGACTATGACAAACATTTGCAACTGTTTTACCGACGGAAAAAGCAAAAAAAAACTTTCGCGACATATTTTTTCACAAAATTTAACCCAATCAACGTGACAAAGTTCGTTGAATCGGTCCTTCCTTCGTTAATCGGAAAAATGATGATAAATTATCTCAAAGATGATTCAAAAATGAATTTTCAAAAAAAAAAAAACAAACATTTTTTTTTCTGTTTTCTTTACCAATTAAGCATTATAATGGGACAACCTTTGCCTAAATCTCCGTAGTAGTTTTTTAAAGCGAAATTTGCAAATAAAGGAATTTGCAGTGACCTTGAAGTTTTGGGAAACTCGTTCAAGGACGAGTACGCGAGATCTTCGCGGGGCTGCAAAAAGAACGCGTGTGCGATTGGGTGAAGCGTCAAGGGCGAATGACAGCGCAGGCCCGCGACCCTTTGTCCCGCAGAGGTCGAACAAGGTCAGCGCGCTCGTGCACCCCCCGACCCCTGCTTTCGACATTTCCCGTCCCTTTGTAACCCCTCGTCGACCGAGATGAGAATATATAAAAGATTCGGGTCGATAACGCGGCGGACGCCCGACGTAACTCATTGCACTTTCCGCAGCATGGAGCTGTATGCTCGTACAGCACGTATTTACCAATCTACGTAACGAGTCGAGCGAAATAAATGATAACCTCGATTATTTTTCTCGAAGAGAAAGCTTCAATGTTCGAATCTACGCGAAAAACTGAAAAAAAAGGCAATTCCAATGTCGAAATTCGTTCGTCCTTCGTCAAAGCTTCGATTTTCAATTAAATCTAATGTTTTTTTGGGTTAGAATTATACTAGAATCGTTCGAGAAGGTGAATTGACAGAATTTGACGTAACGAATGATTTTTCGGTGATGGAAAAAACATGCTGGTAGTTTGTTCTCATTCGGAAAAAATCCCCGCGACGATCTAATGCCACACCTAAGAAAAGAGGCTCTCTACATTGACAATTGCAATGACATTGAACGCCTTTGCCGCGATGTCTTGAACGATCGTCGCCAGCAGCGTAATGTAATGAAAAATCTCCATGAGAATAGCAAAAAAGGAAGAAAAAAGAACGGAAATTCGTAGTGTTTCGAGCGTACACGTTTATTGCGTCATTGAAAGCGCATGCATGATTGTCCAACGCACGAGATTAGCGAGGGAAAGCTTCGTCTCCTCCCCGCGATAAAAAGCAAGTTCCGAATCTCGCCACGTAACGCAGCCGCAACGGTTTAGCGTGTTTCTTTTTCTTTCTCATTTTGTTTCGGCGTCTGTCGATTGATTTTGCTAAGCAGAGAACGACGCTATGGATATGGAAACGTCAATAGGAAACGATCGATTTTTTATACAAAATGAAACAATGTACAAGAGACGAGACGTATTGTCGCTGTTTTCGAATCAATTATGGCGAGAATTCGCGACGCGATGGACCGCGATCTTCGTTAGCCGGTTTGTTGGTTGGCTCGAAAAATCAAAGAGGGATTTCGGGACTTTTGTCGCGAAATAACCTACGAAAGATCTGTTTTCCTTTTCTACGAATGGTTTTTCCCTGTCTAGCGTGGACTTGAACTTGATAATGAAATTTATCGTGAAATCTTTTTCTTTTTTTTTGGAGTACTCACGTAATGGACGAGAAGGAGTTCTTTACACTTCGACAACCGTGGAAGTAGTGTCATTTGAAGGGCAACCGGACGCTAATATAACCCGGCTTCCATCTTCGCGTGTGCGCCGTGGATGCTGCACAACGATTGGTCGGCGAGGAAAGAGCGCTCGGCCATCGTCGCGAGGTCACGTGACCACTGATATCGAACCGCGAAATTGAGCGGGAAATTCAAATCACTGCCATCTAAAAAACAGGTTAGCTCTTTGTCGCATCTATAAAATGTGAATATCAAGGAGAGAGTTTTTCAGAAATGATGTCGACTGTCGTCGATGATAATTCTTTTTGAAAAATTTCATTGGATTTTCAGTACCATTTATTTCTACAAAAATCGCCGTTCAACCATTATCGTGAGATCACGTGACGTCGTTTTTTTTTATCGAACCGCGAAACGGAGCGGGAAATTTGAATCGCTGCTATTAGAAAAGCCAGTCGTTTGTCCGTTTACAAAAGTCCATTTTTCAAAATTACTCGAGCTTTGACGAAATATACTTCAGTAATTTTGCGAGAATTTTTCGTACAAAGTTTTTAAGGTCAGGTTGCATACGCCTCATGTGACCTCCAAATTGTGGAGTAAATCACTGATTTTTGTCAAATTTTTCATTTGCAATGAATTTTTTCAAAATTCTCTCCCGCACTTGCTCATTTTTCCCATTTTTCGAGATTCTCGCATCATTTATCGATCATTCGAGTGTGCAGCTGGTTTTGTCACCGTTGTTACGATCAATCTTGCGTCAGAACGTGCAACGCGCAACTTGAAATCAAAGTAAGGAGGTCTTGAAAATTCTCAATGACATTTGAAGGACATGAGAAGAAAACAGAGAAAACATGGCGGAAATTTCGTTCTCGAGTCCGGCGACGTAACGTCGTTCCCTCTTTTCGTGATAATTCACAAAGATCCTTCACCCTCTTCCGGAACTCAATGAGATATTTTACTAAAACTTGGTATCATCGACGAGAAATTTCCCGGAGAAGGAAAATTCGTGCAGAAGCGGCGCTTTCATGCTGAAATAGCTTTTGTTTTTGTCCTACGGCATGACGGCTCGACATTTATAAATAGACGCACGCTTTTTGCCCTTCCAGAGCGAGAACATCGACCCGCTTTTCCGTCTCTCGATTCCCATATGTCGTCGTCGAGCCCTCGGTAATTTTCGAATTACCATTTATCACACGGTGCAGTCTGTCGTCCTTTCGACAGAGAAAAAGAAAAAAATTTACAAACGCTCTAGCAATAGTAAAAAATAAATAATTACTCCAAAATCCCAATTCGACTTTCGTCGACGTAATTTTTGGAAATAAATATGGGAAAGATTAATGGAGAAAGATATAATTTTGGAAAATGGAAGAAAAATTAGCTGATCGACGTTTTTCGGTGCAACAATGGCATTCCTAATTATTCCAGTACGGCAGAGCTATTTCTCACTCGTTGAAGTTTCACTTGCATGGACTCTGGGGAGTCTCCGGACTTCTGTTTATAAATAGTACGAAATACCACCCGGCTACTTCGTTTTGTCCCTTCGTGATCTCAACGACTCTTACTTGAATACCCTCAGCCCATGAATTTACCACGATTTCGATCGTAGAATAAAGATTGCAAATATTCTCAAGCCTCGAAAATAATTAAAGACCCCATGGAATTTATTTTTCAATTTTTACTCTTACATCAAGATATTCCGAAAAATGATGTACACAATAAAAGTGTCTTCAAGGCTGGTAATTTGAAAAATAATTCGTAATATCATCGTAATTGTCACGATGTAATTTATAATACACGTGGAATTGCTTTTCCCGATCGAAGTGAAATTCGAACGATTGTCGCGAGTGGAATAATAAATAAGAAAAGTTTAGAGTGAAAAAAATGTCAACATTGTAGGAATCGGTAGGCATTGTAAGATTGGCAAAATATTTCATACTGTTTGGAGTAAATCGATTGAGGAATATTTGAGAAATAAAATCGTACGAGAGGCGTTTGAGCCTCTCGTAGTTTCATCGTGGCTTTGAACGAAGAAGGAACTCTGCCAGGAAGGAAAATCACATTTGCAATAAAAGTATGGACGAGACTACGAAACTGTTGAAATGTTGCATCGTGGCTCGGCCGGGTGGAGTACCACTGAACGAACTCGATGGTAAAGCTCGAAGGACGAATTGAATAAAAATTGCACTTATACGAGAAATTCCATTTTGAAAATGACGATAAACATATTTTTTTCAAATTTAGACGAATATTTCAAATACACCGGCGAATACATTCCCTATCTGAGCCTCGGTTACAACAGTCTCTACGAGTATCTAGGGTCGATCAAAGAATTGGTAAAAAAACGTAACGAACATGACAGTCTGGTGTGCACCGTTGACGAGCCAAAACTAGCTCACATCGCTGCCATGGTAGAGAAACAAAAAAATTCCTCCAACGGTTTTCATTGCACGAAGGTGACTCGAAAAACGAAAAATAAATCATCAAATAAACTAAAATCAATCTAGAGAGAGGGATAGATCGATTTTCGAAAAACTGTTTTTTCGCAGACGTACACTCGATCGAAGGAAACGACTCGTGGAAATATCGCCTCGAAGCGAAAAGCCACCAAGGACCTCGAACGTGGACGAAAGAGTCAAAAGAGACGAAAACGCGACAACAGAAATCGTGTTCGCGAGTGGAATCAAATTTGCGACGTTCAATCGCCCAGCGAAGATGGTGAGGCTCGTTGGAAAATTTTTCAAATTTTCACGTTGGATTTAATCCTGTTTCCCCTTTGTTTTTTGGACAGATAACGAGAATACGAGCAACCCGGATCGCTGGTTCGACGACGAGCACGAACAGCCGGTGACGATAATCGATAAACCACAAAAATTGGTGAGTCGAAAATTTCGAGAAAATTTCAAAATTTTTCTTACGATTAATGCCGAAATTTTCTTCTTTTTTCAAAAGAGTATGGTTTGGGAGCCATTGGTGAATGGAAAACAATTGATAGGCGATGACTTTTTCCTGCAACTCGCGATCCGAAATATCGGTACTCCAATCTGGAGAACCGGACGTGAGTTTTTGTGACACTTTTACCTCCTCGTAGATTACAATGTTTGTAAATTACAATCTTCGACATGGACCACTTTTTTTCCCTCCCTTTTTTCCCCAGCATGCACGGCTTTGAACAGTGGGCTGTGCAAGTCCGGCCAGACTATCAGAGACTGCATTCGAACGTTGAGAAAAGTCAAAGTTTTGACGAACAAACTCGTCATCATGCTGGGCGCTGAGGATGTTTACAGGGTTAATATTTTTGTACCACATTATTATGCTTATTGCAGTAGAAAAATATTGCAGCGTATTAACATTCAATAAAATGTTTTTATTCGTTAAAATATCGTTAAAGAAAACGTACTTTGTTTATTTTTTCAATTTAATTGCCCAATTACAAACAGGGTCACTCGAGTGACAAAATGATCGGTGACATGGAAGACCTCCTCGAGTACCTCGAAGCTCGTTTCGCTTTTTCACGCTCGGCGATAACGCTCTGCACGATACCACCGCTGGCGAATCTTTCTCAAAACAGCCACAGAAGCCATTTGGGAAATTTGCATCGTTTCAACAGTTGGATCAAAGAGCAGACCAACATATCTTTCGGTGACTCCTGGAGCTGCAATTTCCGTTACAACCTCATCGATTTTCACACGAAGAACACGACGGTTCGAGGCTCCACCGACTACGAATTCTTCCAACTGTGAGTACGACGATTGACAAAAATCAAAATTGAATAATTCTGAAAAATTCTGAAAAAAATCGACACTGCTCCAATTTACAATCAGGGATGCCAGGATGGTCTCCGGTACGTCACATCCGTACGTACTTTGGAGCCATCGCGGTCGTCGTCTCGCCATGAATTTGCTTCGTGCTGGATCTTGAGGCGTTATTTTCGTCGATTTATCGTGAATTTTTGAGAAATTTTCAAAGTGAGCGTTAATTGTATATAAATGTTAGAATTAATCTTGGATGACCCGATGTTACGAAATTACCGAAGGAGTTTAAAAAGGCAGCTCGTTGTTCGATAGTTTCTCTTTATCGTTAATTCTAAAATCGTCGTCAGAAATTGTCACTTTTTTTTGCATTCTTGCATGCGTGTTTTTCTTTAATTATTTAACGAGAGTAGGTAAGTAAGTATAAGTAAGTTAGGGTATCGCTAATTATCCGGACGTTTTCCCATTGCTGTATAATTTTAAGGTTTGCGCCGAGAGTACGATTTCCCATCGCTATGATCGCGACTTTTATCCTCAAGTCGGATTTATTTATAATTCATTGGTATAATAATTCGTTTGCGTCGAGTGACGTTGCGGGTCAATATTTTTAGAAAATAAATGTCACCGATAACGCTGCAACAACGGTGATAAAAAATAAAGATTTATTCCGAACGACAAACAGCGGTATTTACATAAAAATTATTCTCTACTTTTACGAGTAATTTTTTTTTTCGTCTGTTATTTATTTATTTTTTTTTTTCGTCAATAAATCGAGAACGAATTCTCGAAGAGTCGAGCGAGATCCTCCTCGGATTGTTCTCGCGGAGCGAGCTTGGTGATGCGGTGCTGAAAAAAAAAAAGATAATTAATTCAAAATAGAATTCGGTGATGGCGGATTGAAAAAAAAGCTCGAGGATTTGGGGAATTTTCGAAAAAATGTCTCACTTGAGGCAGAGTTCCCTTCACGAGGGTCGGAATGTCTTCTTTCTCGAAGCCGAGCTCCGACAGGCCGTTCTCGACTTTCATTATTTGCATGTAACGTCTGACCGTATCAGCGAGGATTTCTCCAGCATCGTTTTTCTTCGCCCTGCTGATGTCGGTACCCAAGAGCTCGGCGGCTTCGAGATGTCTCTCGGGGCAGGATGCTCCGGTGAACGAGAAAACAGCGGGTGCGGAGATTACCACCGATAGACCGTGCGGAATTATCGGATGATCCTCGCTGTAGCCCTGATTGTTCAAAAATCATCGAATCATGATTTTTTTTTTTCGATAATTATTTAGATTCCTTCAAAATCAAAGTTCGAATCTGATTAATTTGGAAAATTGAAAGCGCGATGTTATTTTCGTTCTTCAAAGTCCTTTGGAACTTTGCGATCCGAAATATTTCGGAAATTGGAAAATTTTGAGTTCCGGCGGTAGAATCGTCGGGTCTGTACCTAGAGGTCATACTTTTAAGCAGAAGAACTCTTCGAGGTTACCTTTGGTTGAAAGCCTCGAACGTTGCCGCTTATGGGATACGAGAGCCCGTGACAAAGATGAACTCCGGCGTTGCCGAAACCGACGCCGGCCATTGTACTCGCGAGATGCATGTTGCTCCGCGCCTCAAGGTCATCATGGTTGTACACGGCCCTCTCGAAGTAGTTTTTCATGACGCCAAGGGCGTACCTGGCCCAAACGTCGCTCACCGGGTTGCTACCCTGGTAAGCCGGCCTGAGAATGGGGTTGGTCGGGCACGGAGTTCTCTGGGTGTAATTTATCGCGGTGAAAGACTCGAGGGCGTGGCAGAGGACGTCAAAGCCCGAGTAAGCGCAAATTCTTTCGGGCAACGAGAGGGTGTGAAGGGGATCGACGATTCCGAGGGTCGGCCTGAGCGCCCGATTTGCGATTCCGGTCTTGGCCTTCAAAGGTCGATAATCGAATATCGACACACCCGTTGTTTCGGACCCCGTACCGGAAGTCGTTGGTACCGCTATCAGCGGCTTGAGCGGGACCAAAATCGGCTTCCCTTTGCCGATCGGCGCGTTGACGTAGTCGAGGAAATCCGCCTCGCGATCGCAGGAATAAAGATTCGCGGCTTTGCACGTGTCCATCACCGAACCTCCGCCGACCTTGAGAAAATAAAGACGAGAAATATATGATTTTTCTTCGTTTGCATTTTTTTTCGGAGCTGCGACCGTCTTTAGCTGTGTTTTTTTTTAATTACTTGGGAATATTCGATCTTTGGTTTCGCGGTTGACGGAGATATTCGCCACTCACCGCCACAAACGCGTCGTAATTTCCTTTTTTTGCGAATTCGATGGAATCTTGAAGACTCGCCTCCGTCGGTTCCACCCTCACTCTGTCGTAAACGTCGAAGTTGATTCCATGTTTCGCGAGGCTGTCGATGGCAGTTTTCACAGGTGAGAGCGTCGCCAGATGAGGATCGGTCATCAGACACGTTCTTTTGGCTCCGATATTCTGCAGATCCATTCCCAGCTCGCGAGTCACACCGATCCCATAACGAACCGTCGAACAAGCCATCTGAAGGGGGAAAAAAACGGTTTGGAGTGAAATTAAAAAAAAACACCCAGTCCCCCACAATTTATTGCACGAGGAACGATTTTCCATTTGTTTATCATCGTTTAAAAATGAATTGAAAAAACTGTGGACAAATTTGAGTAAATTCGTGTAAGAAGTGCAAATGTAGCTATCGCTGTCATTTTATTTCGACAGCCAAGTACGCCTCATACGTTTTTAAAATGTAAATATTGAGTAAGCAAATTCGAGGACACGTTCTCGCGTACGTTAATTTTTTGTTTTCCGTGGATGTTGACGCGGAGAGCTTGAAAAACAAATCTTATCTGCCACGAGTCCGTGGGGTCCCGACGATTCATGCGCGTCGTCACGAAAACGAGAATATGACGATAAAATAATCGCAAACAAGTGCAGAGAAGTCGTATTTTTTTTTTCGTCGCTGCGAGAAATTCCTCTACAGTCATTAATAATTCATCATTAATCTCGAACGCCAGACGGAGTTGCGCAATCGTTTCACGCGAGAGATCGAGATTTTTGACGGTCTGTAGTTTTTACCTCGAACGCATATTCCTTGCCGGGAGTCGAAGTGGTCGCCGTGCTGTTGGATGCACCGGGATTTCCATGGGCGGGACATCCGCACCTTGATTCAAAAGACAACAAAAAACAATGAATTTTCCAATATTTAAATACTTTTAGACACTGAAAAATCAACGATTACACCGCGAATTTGACGATAGTTATTTGTCGAATTTCTTTTGCATCAATTTTTTTTTTCATCTCTTTTTAAAACATATGCCACGAGGCGAAACTCACGATTGTGAAGAAATGACTTGTAGCAAGTCGAGGGCGCGTCTTCGTGGCAGCATGATTGAGAAAACTCGATGAAAATCTCGCGTGGAAAAATGGAAAATTGAAAAATTGCAAATTTGAGTAAAAACGCGGAGGAAACTCGTGCGCAGCGCCTCTGCGTGTGATTCGTGCGAGCCCAACTTTGCTGTCCACGATAAACTTGTTGTCGAGCGACTCGATCGTCTTCCCCCTCTTCTCGAAATAAATTATATCTTTGATGACGCTGAAGCTGCTTGTCGCCACGCGCGTAGCCAATTCTCGAGCACCTCGAAATTATCACCAGGAGCGTATCATCGCCGACGACGTTCCTCATTTTTACAGCCGATCGCGAAAAGATTCAAAAATCGACAAATTCTCGTCATTAATTTGTCCTCTCCAGCATCCCCGTTGCACTCAATCCGGAATATTCACAAAAACGAAACAATTATACGACACAAAAATAATATACATGTTTAAATAAAAAGTAAGCCGAGAAAAAAAATCGAACGACACGCGATCGAGTGTTTGTTTTATTCGAGAGATATCGTTCAAGGCCTGAAAAAAAATTGAGGCCGAAAAATGATGTTCCGCATGGTTTCGTCGATCGAAGTATACGTAAATTTCGATTAAATGGAATTGTCAAGAATGAAAACTCCAATCTTCATTTTTCGACAAAAAATGCGTATTTTCATGACGTTTTTTTTTGGATTTTCGAGGAAAAACGAATAATGGACAATTAAGAGTGATATCTTTTATTAAAATTGTTATATATTATTTACAGCGGATAGCGTGAATATCGTACATCCGGTCCGAAAGATCGAATGTACCGTGTTTTCGCCCTCTTAAGAATCCTACGTTAGGATAGTTCTTAAAATTGAACAAAAGAAAAAATCCATCGTTTGATCGTCGACGATTTTGTATTACCGTACAGCAATAATCTACGATCTTACGCGTAGTTTAAGGTACACATACACATGTTTTAAGTAGCAGTGACTCTCGAGAAAACACGAGAAAATGTACTCTCTTATTTTTCATTGAATTTTCTCTTCCTGCAAATGTCGATCGAGTTTTCATGAAAAATTTGGCTCATTTTTTATATTCGTACATTCCTCGTCCATTCCTCGTGCGTTTATCGACTTTTAAGTAACAAATCTTTTTTCACCGATCAAAATGCACGTTTTTTTTGCTCCTCTCTATATTTATTCCCCCCGATCTTGACGAGTGAATAAAAAATGTTGTACTTTACTTTACGAAGAAAAAAAAACCAAGAAAAAATGCCTTCTTTCACACCAGTTTAACGCCTACATAGAAAAGACCTTAAGGTATATCCGTTGATTAATTTATTTGATCGATATTAAGTCACTGCGATCGTCGCGTGTTCGTCGTTTCAAAAAGAATCAAAGATGAACGAAGAGGGACGCGTCGTCTCTCGCGACAATCATTGAATCTCACTTTCGTGAATGAACTCGTACGAGCCAATTATCATCGTTCATTAATCGCTCCTGGAAGACTGCTTTTCCATTTAACCTGCCTGGGATAATAATTTAAACATTGTTACACGTGTATTTTCTCGTCTACATTTTTTTTTCACCGCTCCAAGTAAATTCGGAAATTCCCCGCGAGTGCGTGTGATTTTTTTTATTGCTTCAAAAGAAAAAAAAATGCAGAATATTGCGTGCCGAAATTCGTAAAAAAAAAACGAGAATTCTCGTGGGTTTATTTTAATGTTTTTCTTTTTTCGCTGAATTTTTAACGGTATTTTTTTTAAACGCTTTCCGGCACGATCTTGTCGTAATGGAAAGTGCTGCTGGAGTAAAAACTGCCGCGTTTCGGCATGTGCGGCGTTGCTATTTCCTCCTGAAGCGGCTTGTAGACGAGGCCGCAGTTTTTGTTGTCGACCAGACCCTGACGGAGCATCATCGGCGGTCTTATGACCGGTCCGCGACCCTTTGCCTTCGACATTATGCCCACGAATAAAAAGAAGAGTATGACCAATGAGAGTGTGATGAGGCCGACGGTCACAACGTCCCAAAGTTTGAAATTCTCCGGCTCGTAAACGACTTCGACGTTTTCGATCTCCTTTAACCCAGAGTCGTCCTCGTAGTCTTGGTACTGATCGCGCCAGATATCGTCCAACTTCCCATCGGAATTATGCCCATGTGCGTACTATACCGAAAATGGATTTTAATTATTTAAAAAAAAAAAACGACACCTTATTTTCGATCAAGCGATTTACCCCACGATCGTCGACGAGTCGTGACTTTCACGAATTTTTCGACTAAAAAATTGAAACGTCGAAAAATCCACTTGTGGTTTCTTTCAGCTGAAGAAAAGACCAAAAATTCGCAAACACTTTTCGCGCGGAACCCCTTAATCAGCATCCTTCGACTAATTTGTAAAAGAAAAAAGATGATAAAACACGTGCTCACCTCGGGATCGGCGAGGCCATCAGCGCCGGTGCTGAGAGGGTCGTGGATGCTGTTGGGATTCGCGATAGTCTTGATCTCGTCGGTGGGTTTGCGAGGTATCGTCCTCGAGGGTGGTCCGTCATCCTCGTTGTTGCAGATGAGTTTCGCAAGGTCGGTCCACTGGTTGAAACCACCGTTCACGCTGAAATCGCTCGCAGCGATCTCGTAATTGTTGATGTAGCCCAAAACCTCGGATGGCGTAACGCCGTGGTCCACGAGCCACTGAATCGCCGAATTAAAGTCCTGATCACACGCGAATGGATTGTGAGACGCATCGAGGCCGGAGAGCTTCGGCATCGCCTTCAATTCCTCGAGGGTTATCCGTTTTAATTCGTTGCCACGAACCGAGATGAATCTGTTTGGGATGAGAGGACATGGACAAAATGCAGTTTTCCTAAAACCAGTTTAAACGAAAGAGCCAAAGTTTCGCGTTGCACGAACATACCGGAGAGATTTAAGGGGCTGTCGAGCTTCGCTCCAGATTCTCTGCAGCCGACACCTGCTCACATCGAGTCTCGACAATCCGGGCGTTTGCACGAACGGTGTAACTTGAAGGCTCACGAGAGGATTACCAGCGAGATTGAGTTTCGTCAGCGTACGCGCTCCGAGGAACATTTTTGGTTCGAGAGTGTTGATCATGTTGTCCGACAGGTCCAATTCTCTGAGGGACGACATGGATTTCAGGAGACCAGCTGGTAATCTCGTCAGGCGATTTCTCGCGAGGTTCAATCTCGTCAATGCTGGCATCGAGTCGAAAGTTCCCTCGGACAGCGCGTCCAAGCCGCAGTTGGCGCATTCGAAACGGTAGATTCTGGAAAAAGTCGAGATCGAAATCAGTCAATCAAAATGAAAATCATTCTACTCGAACTGGTGGAAATTTGTTTCAAATAATAATAACAATAATTACGCATAAGTGTCGTATTCGTAGCCAATGGTTTTGAAGACCGGAAGCTTCAGGAGGCCGGGATTGTCGTTCATAACGACCGTCTGCAGTCTCGAATTGGAGCGCAGATGATGCTCGTTGAAGGAAGTGAGCTTGTTGTCGCTCATATCGAGATGAGTCAGCTGATCGAGATCGGAGAAGGCGTGCTGATGAATTCTCTTTATGCCGTTTGACGCTACCGTCAACTTCTCCAGAGCGCCCGCGCCGATCAGGTCTTCCTTGGTTACGAATTTAATGCGATTGTGAGAAACGTCGAGATTGGTCAGCTTCGAGGCTTGCGGCATCGACATGCTCGTCAAGTTGTTGGCTTGAGTAGGCGGAAAAAAAAGCAAACACCGGCAAATTAATCGTTTGTCATACGGAAAAACATCGAAATATAGTTTAGAACGAAGAAAAAGGCAGTTCTTGCTCACAGCTCAGACGAAGAGTCTGCAGTCCTTTTCCAAAGACACCCTCGGGAACTTCGTTCAACAGATTCCCGGAGAGATCGAGTTCCACCAGCGTGTCCATATTCTCGAAAATGGATTTTTCAATGTTTCTCAGTCTGTTGTTCTTCAGATCGACAAAGGCGAGATTAGGCATCTTTGAAAACGCCCTCCTGGGCAGACGCGTGATGGAGTTGTCGGAAAAGTCCAGTTCAGCGATGCTCGGCGAATCGAATATGAAGTCTCGCGAGTCGCACCAGTTTCTTCCGAACAATTGTCCCGACATGGTCAACAGGCTCAGCTCCGTGTTGTTGACGAAATAATCCGCTTCGATCTCTTTGAAGCCGTTTCTCGATAAATTCAGCGCAAAGAGATAATCCGTACCGTTGAAGGCCGTTCTGTCGAGCTTGACGATTTTCGTATCGACGATCGTGATCGACTCCAACTGCTGCAGGCCGCGCGAGCGTATCGCGTGTGGGCCAAGGTTTATCTCACCCGCATTTTCGATCACGAGATGCGCGATTCCTGGACCAAAGTTCTGTTTCTCGATGAGTTTGCTGCATCTGAAGATTTTTCAAAGAAAAATACAGAACCATTTCAGGCGATTCGAGAGACACATCTCCGTGAGTTTTCGCGATGTTTCGTCTGAATATAATGAAGAGGAAAAATGAGGATTATCGAACGAATAATACCTTGCTGTTGTAGCAGCTGCGTATTGACCGGAGCAGTGACAATAATCGGGGCAATCCGTCATTAATTCTTCCTCGTCGGCGATGTCACCATTGTTGTTATTGGCGATTTCACCCGCGTTCTCGTTCCCGATTAAACGCTCATCGTCGTCGTCCTCGTCGTAATCGTCGTCTTCGTCGTCGTCCTCGTTGTCCTCGTCGTCATCGTCATCCTCATCATCATCATCATCATCACCGTTATCAGCGTTGTTGTCCTCCTCGTACGCCAATTCCTTTTCCGCTTTCTTAAGAGCCTTGAGTGCATCGTACTCGTTCAATTTCGCTTTGCCAGGCTTTTCCGTTGTCTCCACGGGATCGTCCAGAGTATTCGGAACGACGCGAACTCGGTACTTCAGGGAGCTCGGCACGAGCGGCTCGTCTCGCGATTTTTGGGCCTCGGCTTTGATCGCTTTTGCCAATTCCTCTTGGATCTGCTTTGAGAATGTTTGTTTGATTTTCTTTGAGCAACATTTTTATTTTATCGTTGATAATCAGAGCAATCGCAATCTCAAGATACCTTGGAAGCTGAAGCATCCTCGTCGAGGGTATGAATTTCCCGCAAGAGCAGGTCCTTGGGATTCGTGAAAGGTAGGCCAAACTCCGGAGACTTTGGCGACAATTTCTTAGAAACGGTCGTTCCCAATATCGCCTGTTCTCTCTTGATCTCCGGTACCGCGGTACGTTGCGAAATTTCCTCCAATCTTTCCGCACTCGTCGTCGACCTCGCCGGCGTCGTCGTCGGCGTCGCCGATGTTTGGACAGCGACCAACGCGGTCAACAGCAGCAGAGCTACCCGAGACTTCATCTTGTCTCGTTTATCTGCGAGTTATCAGAAAAACAGAAGCGAAATTTAATTTTCTTTCGTTTTGAAATAGAAGGAAGTGTAAGGAAGGTCGCTGGACCCGGAAGTTAAAGAAATTATAACCGAATACAAAATCCCATGCCGCTTGTCATTCTCCCCTCGCGTTTTATTAAAAAATGACAGAAAAAAAACGGTGTTACGTCAACGATGTCTTTGGTCCGGAGATAATTAACGAGATACGCGATGTTGCGCAGCATCCCGCTGTATACGCGAGATGATAAATATGCTCTCGTGGGTACAACTGGGACGTTGGATTTTTTGCGCTCTTCACACCGGCTCGCACCTCTTGTTTACACTGGTAAAAACAAACTTGGAGCGGTAACAGACACTGTGTATGTGTGTGTGTTTATTATAAACGAGTAAAGTTGTACCGGATACGCGATATAACTGTCGGGGCTTTCGGTGAGCGAATGAGGAACGTGCAAAATGTTCTCTCAGCCAAGGCTCTCGTATCATACGTACGTACGTCTATATCGCTCGATTCTATAATAGCGTACGTGTGCACAGACACACGATGAACTTTAAACAATACGAGAGGCGTTGAACGAACAATTTAAAATTCCGAAGCGAGTTCCACTACGCCTTTTCGCACGGCAGCGATCCGAGTACATTTACACCGATGATTCAGCATCAAAAAGGCATCGAGTCTCTCCTGAAACCCCCTCTGGACTCGTCTTTTCGATTCTCAGCCCAGCGACATCGCACACGTACGAAGGAAACAGGCAAAGCCTCGCGTTTTGAATTTCCAGAGTGATGAACGAGACGCAAAACCGTGTGGTTATCTCGAGATACCGAGGGGGAATAACACAGAGGAGTAACGCGCAAATGCTACAATCACGAGCCCGACAATGACGAGTGTACATGTTTAAAACGAGATATAGAAAAAAAAAAAGACGATCGGCAGGAAAATGGAGACTGACAAATGTGCAGACAACTTTCTGGACAAGTTGCACGAGCAGCTTCCTCTTTGTACGTCAACTTGTGCACACATTTTTCATGCAAGAGGCACGTGGAAGTGATGCACATCAGTACGGGTATAAAGGTGTTGGGAGAGAGACGAAAAATCGCGTCGAATGACTGTCGGAGGAGATAAGAAACGAGAGAGCGAGAGGTGGATCGTGAACTCGCGTTGAGAAAATAGAATCAGGATTGATATGCACGTTGCAAAGGTGTGCGCCTCATTCTCGCGTCATCCTCGTGCCATCATGCCTCCAGACAGAAACGATCGGAATTTTAACGTCTATACTTTCAGCGGAGATAAATCTGCGATATACCAGATCTGCCTCGATCCGTCTTGTATACTCGAGGATTTGCTGTGCAAACGATATTTGAAGAAAAATCTATTTCGCAAAAGTTTACGCCGTAAAGATATTTCGCCTCGCGAGAATTCTTTCCAGCACTCTAGATTCGATAGAACCAAGATTTTAAAAGAGGTGGATGAGCGAACGTTTTTTATTTCGAGCCGAAACTCCGGGTTTTTCGATTCAATGCCATTATTGTTATCTGCTGTTCCAGTTCTGTTGTAATAATACATAACGTTTTAATCATCAAAGCAACGAGCTTTATCAAAAGCCTCCAAGCTTCTCTGTTCCTGTGACGTTCGACGCAAATACGTCGAGCAATATGTCCCTTCACATACAATTACAGAATCGCGTTAGAAACAAGTTGTGTATTTTTTTTTGTTTAACAGCTGCTATCGATATTGAATTTTGGAGCGATTGGCGCGTCTTTGATTTTTTGCGTCGTTGAGTCTTTATCAGATTTCTTATCGCAATTGATTTAAAAAGGCTTTATTTCACTTCATCCGCGTTATCCGAGAAGGATCGTCGTCGTGAATGATTCTTAATCAAAGTGGATTTTCTAATCGCATTTGAAAACTCGATCGATAATGACATATCGTGTTTGTTGAAAAAAAATATTCTGTCTTTACAGAAATCATGCAGAAAGAATACTTAATGTGTTCCAGAGCAGTGTGGAATTGTAGAGAACAACAGGATCGGGAGGAAAAATGAAACAGGGGATAATCTTTATACACTTTCGAAATGGGAATATTGGAGACACTCGTTTTTTTGCGTTTTCTTAGTGAAATTTCGAGTTTTCGGTGAAAACCCGGTGTGTTTCGTGATCAGCGGAAAATTTCCGATCGGATGACGTCTTGAAATATTGAAAATTCGAAAAAAAAAATTTTACCCCATTTTTGGCTGCTTTTCCAGAATCCTCGAAAAGTCGAAATTTCAAACGGCCATAACTTCCGTTGTAGTCGAGCTACAAGGATTTATTGGGGGTGTTTTGAGAAGCTCTCGAGTAGACTTGAAAAATGGTGAAAGTTAAATGTCGATAGCTAAATTGCTTCACCCTCAAAATCGACGTTGAAAATTCGCGAAAAAAACGCAAAGGGGTATGCATGGGAAAATTGGCAAAAATCGATGGTCCAACTTTAAAAATCTGCCAAAAATCGAAAAATTATGATATCTGAACAAACCAAACGGCATTTTGAAGCCTCATCAATTGCCAAAAGAATAAGCACAAGTTGGAGTATCTACCTCAAAGAGATAAAAAATGGCAATCCTTTTAGCGAATCAACTCAATCCAGAAAAAGATGACGAAAAATTGTTGACCTCAAAAATGATTTTCAATGGTCTACATCGATGTATTTTTTTCCGCTGATTACGAAACACATCGATATTTAATCGAAAACCGTAAATTTCACTGCGATAATCCCGAAAAACGACGAATTATCTTAAATCGTAGTGCGAGTATATAATTTTTCATATCGCGAAAGGCAAAAGCTTGCGATTCATTGCTGCTGAATTATCGGAGAATAAAAAATGAATCAAGAGACAGTGCATTGTTGTAACGAGATAGAGGATCTTATTTTTAATCGCGATTCGAACCGTCGGCTAAAATCAATATTGTCGATAGAAGCGCGATTTAGCGATTTACAAAAATATATACTCCCCTGTATCGATGAAGAATTTCTACGTCATCTTGGGAATCGTAACGATATGCTTCTTTGTTCACGCGGTAAGAAAAAACGGAAGAATCAAACGATATGAAAGGCTATATCGCGCAATTTTACGACGATCGTTGTCAGACGTCGTGCACGCAGCACCGTCAGTCACTTTGGACAGTATCTGGTTGCCACCTTTTGTGCTGTACGTACTCCAATAACGCATATACACGCATGATATCCTATACATTACTGATAACAATTACATGACGTATATATTTCGATGGGAGATGTATTAGTAGCTGAATCTGTATCCCTCATTCGTGTTATCTAATGACCCAGCATATGGTATGTGAAATCATCAATTTACGGAGAAAGACCTGCTGTCGGAATATTCTTTTGCTGGTGTACTCGCGTTTGGGAGGGAAAAACAGGACTTTTATCACGCCGGCAATTACCGAAAAGCATTACATCCGTTGTCAGAAAAATTCGTCACAGCGAAATTCCGCTCTACACGAGAATTGACGAATCGAAAAATTTTGGGAATTCGAAAATCATCCTTTTACTCCATTTTTCAATGGGTCAATTTGTAAGAACGCGAGTGTCGACTTTGCACGAGTCAATCGTTTCTCTCTCGCTCGTTTTTTCCCGTTTCCATCTCTCGTAGGAATTTCATCGTCATTCAACAATGGAAAATTTCAAACATGCTCACGGGCACACAATGTTATTATCATCGAGGATGAACGCAAAGGAAATATTTTCTTTCAACGATGTGTTTATTCTTCGGTTCTGTTGACTCGAGAATTTTCATCCTCGCGCGTGAATATACGTATATGGTATATGTGCAGAGAGCGCCCTTAAGATCTTCTCGTTCAGGTATTATTACAACGGTGGTGCCGGAAAATGAGAATGGGTAGCGTTAAAAACTTGGTAAAATCCCCGCGTAAAATCCTGTACAAAAATGAATCTTGAAGCAGCCAAGGACGTCTTTTTCACGTACCGAAAACCGAAATTGACCGATGCGTTAATTCTTCAACATCGCTGAATCGACGAATTATTTTTTCCACCTTAAATATAAGAGAAATTCTTGTCTCTTTTTTTCGTGGGCAACGATCATTGCCCACGAAGAAAAATGCTAGTACAGAAAAATGCCAAGAGTGGACAAGGATCTTGCCTGCGGAGCACATGGATATATATTCTCGTATATATAAACGCTTCAGCGAGGGCGCACACACCAGCTGGAGCCCCTGACCGGCTCCCTTTGTTCAGAAAGGGCCAGCTTCCCACTCTACCTTAAAACTGCTCGGCTGGGTTCGCATTCCCTTTGGCATAACGTGTGTATATCCTCTATTACATACACACACACAAATATGTAGAGAAGCAATGTCTATAGTCTCGCTCCTCGATGCACAGGGTCCAGGTAAAATTACCTGACCGGAGACCAAGCAGGTGGTCCTGTTCACTCTGGGCATTCGCCGCTTCTTCTCCATCCAAGTTCTATACGGACCAAGAGGCTATACGGTGATACTTGCACACGAAATGCCACCGAGCTCGAGAGAACACGCACACGAGCATTTCCTTCGGAGATAAAAATTCTAAAATGGAGCTCGAAGCAATTCATACACAGGCGCACACACGTACGTGCCTTAAGATTGTTCTCTGAATACCTGAATGGCGTGGACGCCTACCTAAATCCACTAAAAATACTGCACGTACAGGTACGAGGATTTTTCAGAATGAGCGAAAGAAGAAGATAAATTAGTCGTAATTAAGATATGAGGGACTACTGATGGACCGGGAAAATTATTTCAAAAGTTTATCCTTCTTACTGATAAACGTCCCACGGACAGATGGAATTAGTTTCGAGCTCGAATGAACGTTCTCGGAGAATTCCCATCAGTTTTTCACTCGGAAACCCTGCTAGAAAGGTTACAGACTGAGATTTCTTCGTGAAATAAGGATTCCAAGGAATCTAGGACGATACTCAACTTGTACTTGAGAGATGTGGAACTGGACTGGATGTGGAAGAAAGCAGAATCGATGGACAAAATTAAACAAACGATAATCTTTGAAGTCTCGTATGAGGCATTTTTGGACAACTTTCACTACTGTTTTTTGAGTTATCTTACCGAAATTTTGGGTTTTCGATAAAAACCGGGCGTGTTTCGTAATCAGCGGAAAATTTCCGATCGGATAAGCTATTGAAACATTGAGAATTGAAAAAAAAAATGTTGACCCATTTTTGGCCACTTTTCCAGAATCGTCGAAAAGTCGATATTTCAAATGATCATAACTTCCTCCCTAATGAAGCTACAAAGATTTTTTGGGGGGTTTTTGAAACGCCCTCGAGTAGACTTAGACAATGGTGAAAGTAAAATGTCGATAGCTCGATTGCTTCACCCTCAAAATCGATGTTGAAAATCAGCGAAAAAAACGCAAAGGGGTATGTATGGGAAAATTGGCAAAAATCGATGGTCCAACTTTAAAAATCTGCCAAAAATCGAAAAATTATGATATCTGAACAAACCAAACGGCATTTTGAAGCCTCATCAATTGCCAAAAGAATAAGCACAAGTTGGAGTATCTACCTCAAAGGGCGAAAAAATGGCAACCCTTTTAGTGAACCAACTCAATCTGGCAAAAAATCACGAAAAATTTTGGAGTTCAAAAATCATTTTCAATGGTTCATATCGATGTATTTTCTCCCCCTGATTACGAATCACACCGATATTTTATCGAAAATTCAACGATCTAGTCAGAAAATCCCCAAAAACCAATCTAATCAAACGATCACTGTTTTCTCATTGATTCTCTCTCCTCCATTCCAGTTCATCGTATTTGACAATGCTTTAGCATCCCTTCTGACTTTGACAATGAGGAAATTACACGTTTTCCATCTCTCTTTCTTTTTTCGCTCCTCAGGTAGCGACGATGGAGAATGGAAATTCAAACAGAATTTTTCCACTGCCTCGTACGAAGAAAGATGGATGGGTTCAATAGATCGAGACATTCTTCGCTCGTCTCATTCGTTTCCGCCAACCGTGACGGTCCTTTGTACGCGCGAGAAGAAAAGGCTTTTTTCCTTTTCCTCCAAAAGAAATGTATTTCCAAAGTCTGCCCATCGATCGACAAATTTTCCAAACGAAGTCAACAAAATTCTCAAAAACTACAATAAGTACATAGAAAAAAAGAAAAACTCGTCGAACCATCGTCCCTGTCCCCAATAAAATAAGGACAGTGATATCGCTTCTGCGGTTACCACGAGCGGAGTTCGATGAAGTAATAAACTATCGGATAGATATATCGAATTACACGAAGTATACTACAAAACCGTACCGAGTATTATCGACAATTAAATTTTCTGCTCGATCAATTTTTTCGATCGTTTCGTCGAAAAGATTGTCAACTCGATTTGCAACTGACAATCCTGACGACTGGTACTCAATGACGTCCACTTGCAATCGAGGGTCGACCAACGCTCGAAAGACACTCGTTTCTTTTTTTACACTGCTTATTCCCATTGATGATGATACGGAACCAAGATCTCGCATTGAATTGAGATGAATTCCAACATCGAGAAGATGGGAAAAAATAAACAGTATGCTTCCTGCCAAGAAATCGGTACGATGAAATTCACTTGTATCGCAAGGTAAAACGAATCGGATCTAAAGTCTTAAGGACGTTCCGGAGGCACGATCCCAAGGAAATCGAAAAGGAGCGAGAAGGAAAGTCAATCGTACGAGATGAAAAATTTGTTCGATTTTTTTTTTTGAACTCGAGGTTTTTCAAAATTATTATTATTATTGGATAAAATTTGCTGTCGAAAGTTCGTGCTATGCTCGTTTTCGTTATTTTTCGTATCTCCCTCCGTACAATCGTAATCATCGTCTATAATCATTCGTTTTATGCTTGTGGTACCTGCGTCCACTCGGGGGGAAACACGTGTAATTGCGTTTTACGCAACGCGAAAAAACACTGCCGCACATCACGTTGCAGTCTGTCGGACGAAGCAGCAAACGCGTGAATCGTTATAGATGCAAGTTTCACTGCCACGAGATATATAAATATACGCAAAAGGTCCGAGCGAGAAACGATCGCTCGGTAACAAGAATGGCGTCACTCCAAGTTGCAACGCCCTGAACAAGATACACGGTTTCCATTTACATACTCAACCTGAGTTGAAACCAATACTCGCTACTGTTTTTTTTTATCCGCAAATTTCATTTAGATGTCGGCGAGTGCGCAGGTCGTTTATTTTTCAAACTCACGCTCGTGATTATTCGCTCGATAAAACTGTCAGATGACGATTAAATCGCGAGGTTTTCGGCGCAACGAATGACACTCGTAATTAAAAACGAATAAAAATTGCGAAAAAGCTGCTTCTGCAGTTGAGTAATTGTTATGGAAGAACATCGAACGACCCTGTTTTTTTACAAAACACGTCACATTCATCATTTTGCTCGATCAATCGTTCAAAGGCTCTTCAGCGGCGATTAATTCATGGCTGAACTTCGGAGCTACCGTCGTAGACCGCAGAGTCAGTAAAAAGTAAGGTTTTCGGATGCTCAAAATTGATCCAGCGTGACAAATGTCGCTTGGTGAAAAATCGAATTTATACCACCGAAAGCGTCGGCTGCGCAGTTGAGTCATTATCATGAAAGACCATCCAGCGATTCTTTTGAACCTGTCGCGCAAAATATTTAACGTCGCTAATTCGGTTTATTGCGAAAGCGGTAATGACCCCTTTGTTCGCAGATCGCAGAGTCAGCAAAAAAAAGGAGCGAGTGTAATAAAAAAGAAAAATGCATTGCAAAAATGCAAATCGTCATGTTCTCCACGGGAGATGCTATTTTTCAACGTATTCAAGCTTTTTGTGTCTTGAAAAAAAAAATCCCTCACAAAATTGTAGTACTTTTCGATCCTACGATAAGGATACAAAAACCACATTGTAGAGAGCGCGGTACAATGAAATTCCGTGTTGAATTTTAATCGGAGATATAAAATACGTCGAGAATGGAATTCGATCACGAAAAAAACATCATCGAACCGTATTTTCGACGGAATAATAATAATCGTAGTAATAATCAATAAATAACTCGTACGCGATACGAAGCTGCGGTGTGTGCGAGAACTCCTTCGCTTTCGTTTATCGCGAACTAGCTTACTCACGGGCGGTCTAAGATAGCGTTGGACAATATCGCCATATACACCGGCTTATCAGTATATTTTCCCCGTATATGTACTTTCACGGCCTATATTTGTCTTGTCTCGCTTCGAAAATCCCGCCCGGATTTTTATGCGTGTATCTCCGCGCGTGTTAAATTCGTACGCGAAGATCGTCGTCGTCTGAGAGCGTTCCTCTTATTGTCGCGAGAGAACGAGTGTAATGCTCGAGGAAAGATTCGAATAACGCAGAAAAACGCGGAATTTTATCGCATCGCTGTAGTAAATATCGCGAATCCACGCAATTATTTAAAAAAAAATCAGTAAAACAAGTATCGTTATGCAAATATCACCGAGATCGTAAATAACGTGCGATTTCTGCGAAAATCACACTCGTGCCGGAAAACGAAAACGATTATCGTTTTTTCACGCTCTTTTCACGCACGATCTGATTTTTGCATCGAGTATACAAGTATATTTTGCAAAAGTATTGAAATTTTCTGTTTTTATAGTTATCGATCGTTTCCCTTAGAGATCGAACAAAGGAGGATGACGCGAAATTGCGAGATCGATACGACGAGAATTTCAACGCGAGAAAAATCGTTGACGACTCGAGTCACCTGGATGACTGCAGCCATCGGCCTCTGCGCGACGCGAAATGACCGTGTTTAGACTCCAATATGATCGGTATTGATTCGATTTTTTTTCTTATTGGTTCAGGATCGATTCTGTATCAAAATTCATTGATTTAATCTCCTCTGACAGCAACGCGATCCTTCTGGGCGTCTCGCGTGACTAAGCTTCATGTGAAAACTGCGTATCATCATTTCGGTACAAAGAAATGTGCGATGTGCGAGAGTGTATGATATGTTTATGAACGTCCGCATGTACATTGGCAAAACTCTCGAATACGTCAACTGCGAGAGCGCAAAATAACGTTGAAGCGTGGGCGTTTTAGGAGGTCGCGTAATACTTGCATTATTTATATTTTCGTTCCACGTTCGCGATAACTTTTTCTTCAAATTCTTCGTCTATAAATATTTGTTCAAACGCTCCGAATTCTTTCAACGTTATTCGCGAGAGAATGAAATACGCATAAATTTGTTTGCATTTTGAAAAGAAAAAAACAAACAAACGAGTGTACGAGTTCGAGGTGGATTTTTTGGAGGATAAAAAATTCCGGAATCGGAATTCGTTGAGGAAAAACGATGTACGATCTGCTGACAGTCCATGGCCGTTGGGCCTCAAATGACAGAAGAATCGAGCAACGGAGCAGAATTTTTTGTCCGTCGTTATTGTTTTTTTTCTGCCTCGTTGAGCTCGTCGTATATTCGCGTACGCGAAGCGCATACGCGAAATAAAACTTTGTACTTTAGCGAGGCTAGCGAGGCCTCGATTGCACGCACGACGCGATTTTCAGAGTCGTCGGATAATATTAAAAAATCACAAGTTATGCACGAGCGGTTTCGTAAGGGATGATAATTTCGCGCCTCGGGGGAAAAATTGCTAATAAAAAATGTCATAAAAGCTCGATCGTCGCAATTAATTTGTCAGGATAATTGATCGTCAGCGTGACACGTGAGCAGAGAAATATATAACAGGGAACAACATGTCACTTTTGGATCGATGCAAGATTTATTTATATTTTAAAATTACTCGAATTGCACGTGGATAATGTAGGTATAAATAAATACATATAAATAATGCATGCTCAAAGGAATATTTATCAGAAATCCATGAACGATAAATTGAGGGAATTTTCTCCAGGCGCGTCTTTCCTGTACGAGAATTTCCAGTTTTTAAGGAGTACGAGATGAGCGTACAAAGTGCACGAATAATCCAAGAGTATCTCGATACACTTTTGTACAGGGTGTCTCAAAAGTGAATGTAGATTATTTGATTCCACATTGAGGATAAAATTCAGAGTCGATCGATTTTTGGAGCATCCTGTACACGTACACGCAGTGGGATCGTTCGATACCTACGAGTTTTGCGAATAATAATAAAGGAGGTATCTTGACGTCACGAGAATGAACGTTGAGTTAATGGAATACAAATGATCACCGAGCATCAGCGGGAATTCCGAAGGCTGATAATCCTCCGATGGCCCAACTTTTTAAAAGCGAGTCGACGTTCGATATTCGAATTTAGAAAAACAGCAGAGAAAGTTCGAGAGGAAGAGGGAAAGAGTCGTTAAGAGCAACTCTATAATGACTTAATTGGGGATAATTATTGTGGACAATGACTCGTAATTACTCAATTATTAAGAGCAACGATTATTGTGTTCTTTAAAGTCACGTATTTTGCGAAAGAACTATCGATAACAATCCCGGGAGAAAATATTCAATTTGCAATATTAAAAAAAGGTGTCTCACGAAAAAAAAAAATGATAAATTCGTGACGATAATAATTTCGTCAAATTGAGGAATAACGTATCTTTAAAAAAAATGACGTTCGACTGAACGTTCGGGAATTGAAATGAAAATAAAATCACAGTTTAAACGATGATTTTGTCATCGAGAGGAAAAAAAAGGAGCGGAACAGCAGCGATTATATACGTATGTCCGTTGGAGGTTATGGAAGCTGCTCGAGAACCTTGGAGTCTCGGTCACTCCTTATACACGCTCGTTTCATTTTTGGCTCGATTGGAAATCGTCGAATGTCAACCGAAGGCTTCGATGTCGTTCTCAGTCGGTCGGTTTGCGCGGCAATCATGCACGGCCTAGGCGATAAATCGGCAAACATGAAGGAAAGTTTTCAGCCTTTTGCGAAACCCACCGAGGAAGCCTTGAATCTCGTGCATCGAACTCTCGGCAGAATTTCAGTTCGCTCGAGCTTGAATTCAAAGTTCAGCTTGTATCGAGAGATAAATCACGATCGGTAATGGTCCTTATCATTGACGATTATTTAAAGAAAAAGATAAGAACAGAAATGGTACCTGCTATTCCACCGTGACGAAAAAGCTTTTCTTCTCATCTTTTCATTTTTGTATCATTTCGAAAAAAAAAAGAACAACAAATTTTCTGAGAAAAATCTTCCGAAAAAGTTTCGTCCATTTTTCTCGTACCTCGTCTTTCGGAACTAATCGCCTTTCGAACTCTTTTGTACCCTCGCCTGCCGCGGATATCCTCGAGAAATTCCGGGTGGCTTTAGAAAAAAATCATTCTTGATCTCATCTCTGCCGATTCAGGCACGAGATTGTCCCCCCCCCCCCTGCTGTTTTGTAGGATTTACGATTTTTCCGGAACAGCGACGGAAATCGTCGAGATCTTGGATGTGGAAACTCAAACACTTGGTCAGAAGCATCGAGTCCACGATCTGGCGGAAATACGAAAGTGTTTAAATGTTTTTTTTTTCTTCTTTTAATTGAAGATATTTTATCAACGATGCAGTTCACGATTTTGGCGAAATCGTTGAATCATTCGAAAGATACAACGTACGGTATCGTTTTTTCCAAGTTGCCAACCGGTTTCTCATCTCGCGAGGTACATTCAATCATTCGATAAACCGGTAATGTTTCGTTGAAAAAAAAACGAGATCAAACGAGTAACAAAGTCCACGTGAAATTTTGAAAAATCGTCGTGCCAATATGCGGCCTCTCGATAGTCATTGATCGTTTTTATCAAAATGTCATATCCACGATAAGAGCTCTGCGGGTCTTTATCTCACCATCTTTCTCTCTCTCTCTCTCTCTCTCTGTGTCACGTTTTTCCCTCAACGCTCGGTAAAATGTTGTTGCATGTTGTTGTTACTGCGTCACGATTTATTTATAGAGAGAGAAAGAGAGAGGGAGAGAGAGAGAGAGGAGGTGAATAAAAATTGAGTACGATGGTGAAGAGAATTCATCAGGCTCCTTTGCGTACACGTTATCGCATCTTTCTAATCGTATTTCGAGATATTTTATCAATCGCTTTTTCATTCTGCCAAGTTAAAGTCCCGGAGATGCCAAAATCGTTCGTCACATTTGATCCAGCGAGGAACGCTCTTATATTTCATCGTATACATGTATATTATGTACAGGGTGTCTAAAAACTCGATGTTCATAATTAGAAGCTAGGTTCGGAGTGAAATTTCGAGTCGAAACGTTTTTGAGCGTTTTTTCATGCAACCAAAACTGTACGAGTTGTCGATCGTCAAAGTTTGAGGCAATCGGAGCCGCGTCCTATTGGTCCAACCGCATCGATTTATGACTCATTAATTGTCAGCATCCAGTCTTAGGACACCCTGTGCATATATAATATTTTTCTTTCTTTTTTTTTTTTTTAGAAAATGCACACACAGCAGTTGAAGAGGAGAAAACGATTCTTCGATCTTTCTTGAGTATCTTTGTGTGCAGAGGAAGGATAAGAGAGTGCTTTGACGATTAACGGTTCGGGCTTGAGGCGGATTTCACCGAGCTATTCAACAAGGTTCGAGCTTCGAGAGAGATCTCTATCCTCCAACCTACTCGAGACGAAGAAGCGAGAGAAGACAACGGGATGCTGCGGACTCCAGAACGAGGAAACGAGAGGATATTGCGCGGTATTAAATCTCCTCGTTTCGGAACGATCGACAACGCGTTGGAGGAAATTACGAGAAAAGTACGTAGTTTCTCGCAAAAATCGATCGAAGATGCAAACGTCAGTGTCTTCAACGTTGAATCTGCGGAGGAATCTAGCATCTGAGACAAAAAATCCTACCCAGAAGCTCGATGATACAGCGAATAGACGAGAGAGTTTCCTTACATTTATACACACACACACACACACACACACACACACACACGAATAATTTGTATACACTGTGTACTTTGTACACACATAATAACGAACACAGGAGTCTCCCCAAAAAGCGAAGAATCCAAACGTCGTGATTTCGGCAAAAAACAGCGACATTCGATGGATTTTTGAAAATTCTAACCAAAACACGTTTTATCGTACTCACTTGACTCCGGAACTCCGGCACGTAACTCGAAACGATGCACCCACGAAAAAAAAAAACAAAAAACAAAAATTCTACAACATCCACGACACCCTCTTGTTTTTTTTGTTTTTTTTTTCGATAAATCGATCGATTTATACTCTAATTTGGGTTTTCCCTCTTTGAGATACGGATTTCTTTTGCGTATGAGGAAAAGAAAACGAAAAAAAAAAAATACGATTCACTCTGTTGGTGAAAACGAACGCTGAGATGTACGTCTGTGACGCGTGTGCTCTCTCGTCGCTGGAATTTTTCAACTACAGAGGAGAATCGCGAGCGCGAGTCCGCGGGGCCAGGGCGGAGGTCCCCTCTGTACGAAACCGCGTCTCAGGGTCTTCGTTGTGGCAAGGGTGGGGGAGGGACTCGTTTACCACGCGATGGTGGGGATGAAACGAACCAACGAACGAAGAGTCCAGAGGCAATGGTTGGCTGCCGTTGGCTGCTTCGGTTTCCGCTGTTACCTGGGATTTTTCTGCCCACACGTACATCCAACACGATTTCGAACCTCGTTCCATCGAAAAAAAAACGTTTTTCTCAACGAAGGTATAACCAGGTGGTGGCATTACCGCCACCTTGCGTCACGATCGTTGAAACTCTCGTGGATCGTGAACCCCATTGCGACCTCAAAAATCCTATACAGCCTTGCTGAAAACATCTTAAATTTCCTTCTGAATAACAATTTCGACGCAGAAAAAATCAAATTCAGCGAGAATTTGTAGATTTCGAGTTTAAAGGTAGAATTATAGAAGTTTTTGATCGAATGGAGCTACACAGGGTTCGGAGAAGGAAGTACGTTTGCTAAAGTTTCTAAAAGAGTTGCTGAAAGTTGAAAATAAAACTCGTCATTTTTTCAGGCTTGCCATTCGGTAGTTTCTATCGAATCAGATCTTTTGCAGACATTTTTTCTCGCTCTTTTACGCCACTGTGGTCCACACGATCGTCACAAAATCATCTTGAGCTTCAAAGTACCGTTCATGGATGAAACGAATTTCGGATCAGCGATGTTTAAATTAACAGGATCGTATAATCGATCTTTCAACTTTCGACGTTTTTTCTACCATTGAGGAGGGGAAAAAAATAAGTTTATTTAACACGAGAAAATAGAAAGTTTCTGGGAGGTCAGTGTCTTCATCGCATCAATGTGGGAGCAGATACAGAAATTTATGGGTCGAAATGTTAGGAGCCAGAAAAATTCTACGATACTTTGATGATAAAAATGATTTTACATCGCCGAGACAAGAGCAGCAGACCTCTATTTTATCAGCAGATGGAAAAATTATTCTCAGCTGTGAGATTTATCCTCTAGAGATTCCTTTCCGTTTCGCTGCTGATATTGTCGCTCTTTTTTCGATGTATTTTTCCTTACCTTCCGTTGGAAAGTTCACGGATCTGTTTTTCAATTTGTTTTTCCAAAAAAAAAAATACACACGATTTGAAAATGTGTCATCAATCGTAATGTCGCAGAGTGATATGGAAATGATTAAGATTTTTGTTTAAAATCGAGGAATCTTCCTTTTTTCGTGCGTGACATTTAATTAATTCCATGACAACTAAACAAAGCGATACTCGCAAATGAGTCACTGTCAGATTCACCACATGGACTTTTGAACTTGATATTTCCATTTCGGACAATGACAATGATTTATTTTTATTTATTTTTTCATCAACTCGATTTAATGCAGCGCGCAAAATAGTGCAACGATGCAGCACGTCGATATATCAGCATGAAATATCTCGTGATCGATAAATTAAACATGATGAATCGAACGGTCATCGACGGCGGATTGAATCACTCGGCGATATTGGATTTCATCGGATTTATTCATCGATTCGTCCATTTTCAAATTAAAATTTCTTTTTAACCGTTTTGCAAACGCGTTTTCACGTTTCGAACAAATTTAGCAATGAATTAATGCAAATAATCATTTCGATCGAAAGATTTTTGTTGATTCCAAAAAATGTAGATGTTTTTTTTCAATAAACAATTAAGCAAGAGTGTGGACATTTGCGTTCAGTTCGTTGCCTCTCCAAAGACGATAAAACGATGTGCTACATTAAAGCTTAAAGATGGTCTTGTCGCACACGCGGCGTTTAACAGTTTGCTCGATGATTACGACGAGAGGAATTTATCTAATTTCTCTGGTACGTGATAGCGATATAACGTGCTAGCTTATCAGATAAAAAAGCAACGTTATTTACCGCCAGGTCTGCTTATCGCGTAATATTCTCGTCTCTGCACACTGGCGTGATAAACGCAAAGAGCAGTCGCGAGAACGATTCGAATTTGGTCTTTCCGAAGAAGAATTGAAATTTTTATTAAATTAAATACTATATTTTATATTTATATCGTTTCAAACGTTCTTCGCAGTTTCCCCCACAGTTTTTCTCGAGTTCGAGAAATTCGTGTTTTTTTTTTCATTTTATTTCCAAAGTTTATTAGACAGATGCCAACCCGTGCCGAATAATTACGAAATTTTCGTTATCGATCGACGCAATTATTTTATTCGTCAATTGTGACGACTATTCACCCCAATACGGTTCTCTGGACTTTCGATCACGTATATACTTACATACACATCGGCGGGCTCTATTATCGACAAAGGAAGCAGCGATTTATAATTCGATGACTAACAATGAAACGAGCGGTCATTTATTCGCTCGCGTGTGTCTCTTTGTCGAAAAAATAAATGCAGAAAGAATACGACCAATAAAATCCTCATTGACATTGACCGTAGGCGAAATAATTTCATTCAACGTTATGTTTCGCATCCGAATTTACCTTGCAATTTTATTTAATCTCCCAAAAACAAAGCCTCTTGGATAAAATTATTGAAAAAGCGAAATAATGTTTATATAATTATAGACAAATTATTATTGTCATTATCATTATCGCGTTACTCGTCATTGTCATTGTTATGCAAACTGCTTATTTCTAATGTCTTGAATACCCGATGAAACATGTCGCGTTGATGAATCATCTCGCGACGATTTATTGTTTTTGTCATAATACGAGAGGTTTGCCACGGTTTCTCGGACATTTGCACTTTGCACGCGAACAAATTCTCATTGCGTGTGCATACGGCAAATATGTATTAAATATATGCACACAGATGTATGTATATTATATGTATATCCAGACGGTATATGCGGCAGTGTCGTAAATGCATGCGGGAATCGTGGTATTTCACAGTGACCTAAAGAGATTTGCGCAAGTGTTACAAGGCGAGTCTGTATGTACATTTGATTCGCGAAACTCGATTTATAGGTTTCGTTTGTTTCTATAGAGCGTATCTGGTCCGAATAAACATCGAAAATTTATTATCATTATTTTCTCTTCGGCAATTTGTGCCATCAACGTGCTCGGAGTTCGACGTTCCTCCTGAACGCCGATTGTGAGAAAATTGCGCAAACGTAATTGTGTTTGCAATTCCGAGTACAATTTTCATAAATGCGAAACGCAGACGCGGTAATTTTTTTCTTCTTCTTTTTTTTTTTTGATCGAAAAGAAGGATACATTCGTTGCAAAAACCGACAAAGTCAGCGACTCAGCATCAGCAGGCTTCTTCGAGTGCGCGCGTTCAAGATCGTCGGGGAATTCGCGCAAAAACATGTGTACTCGAATATCGGTTACGTTCGCGTACATACGGGTGTATGTGCATTATGCACATGTGTGTTTGAGAGAGAAAATGATTGGGAAAGAGAGAGAGAGGGAGAGGTCGAAGATGATAAGCAAGCAAAAAGCTAGCACCTTGTGCTTGGGGATCTCAATGGACGCAAATAGGCGCCATCACCGCGTTTGCCGATCGTCCGTTCGTGCGTTTTGAGCTCGCGCTTGAATATACGCTTTGCCGTAAAATTGCAGCCTCCCTTGCAGCGGCGATGAAAGAGAAAACGCGCTTCAGAGATAATGCCACTGTTTTCCATGAGAAATAAATCGGAAAAAGTCATCCTTGCGATTCGTTCTCGTTACGTTCTCGTTACGAGCGATTGGAAAAATGTTCGCGCGATCGTGACAGAATTTAGCCGCCGACGAATTATTTTCGATGAATCATCGTCCAAACTCCGACGCAAAGAGACACTCCAGTGTCCGATTCTGGACCGTGACCTCGGGAGATGTACGAGCAGGTGAACTGATTTATATTCGCACGTTGGTGTACGAATCATTGAAAAGAAAATTGACGCTTTTTTCATTCCCAAAAATACTCATTTTTCCCTCGAATTTCGATGACTAAAGTGATCAATCTCTGTTGCCAAGAAGTTTCTCAAGGAAAACGTTTTTGGAGCGTCATTAAGTCTGCGAGTTTCCTCGTTTTCCGAATTGATTGATTTTCCAGGCACGTACGATACCATTGTGTCGTACTTACCGTGTAGTATTGTCTATTTATAAATGTAGAACCAGCTGTACATAGCTCGAGTTAATAAACGTGCTGTAAGAGCTGCTAGGAATCGCAGCACGTGGGGTGTCTCGTCAAAGTAAATTCGGACTAACGACTGTACAGTGGCACGTTGTGTGTGTGTGTGTTAATGTGTGTAAACTCAGACACAGCTTCCAGCATTTTGCTGCTGCCTCACTCTTGATCTTTTCTCTCTCTCTGCAAATCCCTCCATCAGACTTGTAGGCGCGAATCACCAGTCGCACTCTAAATGCTTCCAACAGAAGTCCATTTCTATCGCATCGATAAAAAAAAAATAATGACCATTTCACCGGCTCAATCTCGATTTAATTGCACGACAATCAACCGTGGCCCGAACTCGATAAAATCCATTAAATCCCAAATCTTTATCAAACTGATGAGATGAAAAAAAAAGATGCTGGGAAAGGATCATTGTACGTTTTGCTCCAATTTTCTCTCGATGCTGCTCGGATCTTTTTTTTTATCGAAGAATAATGATAAATTCTGCGATATCACTGTTCTTGGCAATTTTGTCTCTTAGGACTCGAGTGAACGACGAAACTTTTTGCAACACCTCCGATTAACGGTGCTAAATTCCTGAATGAAATTAATTGACGCGAAAATTGGCTCAACTTTTGATGCAGCTTTTTGTTCTTTTTTTTTTTGCTCTCGCTCGTTGCGAGCTGCATTTGTAGTAATCCATAGATCACGGGGCGTGTAGACACGAGGCAATGTCATTGTCGCTGCTGATGATTGCCCGTGAAACTCGTCGTGTCCGGGAAGTTGGTCCGTTAAAAGGCGAATCATTTAACATTCTCGGCCATGTGTGCGCGGTGCAGCACTTGCGGGTATGTCCGCACTCTCATCGTCGTACAAAGATCATGTTGTACGTGCGTACGTGTGGCACGAACGTTTCGAAAAATGGTAATACTCGAGAACGAGAAATTCGAAGGAATCAAATTTGATCTTTGATCGAAACGCAATATCTCACCTTTCATGCAGCTTTTTACGTCACAATCTTTATTTTTAAGCGCTTTTTACATTGCGGTGAAAATCGAGATTACATTCCGATGTTTTGTGCATACTTTCCGAATTTTTAAAAATTATTATTGTCAACGAAAATTAAAAAAAAACGATCGAGAATGATTTTTCAATCTCCACGTCTTTCGTCACGTAAATTCCGTCGCGCGTCGTCATCGTTTTAAAAACCCTATGAAATTCTGAAACCTCTCGGGTTATTAATGTCATTTGGGGCGTAGATAATTCTATCCGGGCTATACGAGCTTAGATAAAAATTACTAATCACGTGGATATAGTAACGCAATAGCCAGTGCTCCGTGAATGTTAAACTTGATATCGTGCGTTTGTTCTAATTTTCATCGTCGATGCGCGAGGACCCAGCGTGTCCTCACGAATTAATTTCTCTTCCGCCCGCACTGCTCGCACGTGCATAGATAGCGGACAGTGTGTCTCAAAGCTTCGTTACACAAAAATGTATAATGACTGATACGAGAGGATGTACAGGGTGTCCTAAAACTGGATGCTGGAGATTTAATCCTACATTCGAGATAAAATTTCAAGTCGAAAAGGTTTCGTGCATCTTGTGATCCGACGACTTTTGGGACATTCTGTATATTCGTATTTTCTCGTTGCGTCATCAACGTTCAAAGCGCCTACTACATCGTGACGTACGACAGTTTTACAAACTACCGAAAAGAAAAAATGAATAAATAACGAGATACGGTGCATATTTATCATTTTTCCTACTCGCTCCTTATCACATTTATTTTCCATTACAGAAACCCGACCAAACATATCGTTATTTCTCATACTTTGTCAGATTTATTCCGTCGCTTTTCACAGCGATTACTTTTTCCAGCGTTTTCAACTGTACTTCAAGTTCGCTCGATAGATATCCGTTATCACGGTGCTCGATACGTGTTATCTATTCGCTCAAGCGCAGCTTATCAACCTTTCAATAGAGTCGAAAAAAAATTGACGTTGGTGTGTGTTTAATATAAAATAATACGTGATATTTATTTACTCTTCAACGCGAAAGTATCGACTACGCTTCCGTGAAAAGCAACTTTTACGTCGTCCTGGCAGCGCCATCCTTTCGCGTATTTCTCATCCCGAGGAGTACGACCTAGACTGCAAGAAAATAAATCGGCAAACTAAAGCAAAGTGTCGAAAAAAAATCGTACTCGCGAATCGGCAAGTTTTGCGAAAATTTAAAAAATTCGCGAGGTTTCCGGAAAATCAGCCAAGCTCAGCAGCATCGAGTGCAAAATTTGACGTTCGAATTTCAAATCGAATCGAATTTGATACGAGAAATCTCGATAAATTGTACCTAGATTTTGGGAAAATGAATGTCTGTATTTCTGAAAAAGCCAGCATTTCTTCGCTGTTTGGGTGACGAAGAAGAAAAAAAAGGGATCCTCAGACGTCGATGAACGAGTTTCGATCTATCCGCAGGTATTCAACGACTGCGGTGACATGCCTGGAGAAGAAGATCGCTATTTCTTTGCACGATTGATCTCGACGATTTTTTCCTCAACACGACGTTTTCACCGTTATTCGCGACTCCCGATTCCACATATACAGCATATATATCTTTTCTACATGGAGATCGACATCTCACGTGTGGAAGGTGCAAAAGGAATTGCAACGTGTGGGCAGGTTGAGTTCACTCCTCTCGTCTCGTTACCTTAAAAAGAATCAGGACAGCAGAACTTCCAGAATGACAGTGAGCAACATATATATATATAATCCATGTACAAAATGAGTATATATATCCATGTACATATATGTATATTAGTCAATGATGTTAACCTTATTGCCTATCTCGTTCGTACACAAATGCAGCTGCGACAGTAATGCGCAGCAAGACACTTTGTTCCTCGATCTGACGTGTATATTTGCGAATCGATTCGTCCCACTGAATCGAATCGACGTGCGAACGAGAATGTTTTTTTCCTCCGCGGAGTGAATGGAAAATCCTTGCGAAATTCAACGTGGACGTTAACCAGGCGATTTCTAGTCATCTTTTTCGTCGAAAAAAAATGAAAAAAGAAATGATAAATTATTATTACTCTCCGACGCGCACTTTGATTCAACGCGAGGATCAAACGACTTTCTTTTAATTCCCCGGCGGCCTTAACCGAATCATTTGAATGAGGAGAATCGCCGCGAGAGGATACACGCAATTCATCTTCCATTCTACCTCCGTCTCTCGCCTCTCTGCGTTTAATTCCAGCTTCGTTAACGACCTTGCTGGTCGTCGTTCAAAGTTCGTCTCACACCCGGAAGAACAAATGCGCTTCTTCTTGTCAATTTTCTTTTTTTTTTCTACGCTTCTTCCGCTCTCTCGTCTCGTTGGTCCACAGAAGAGATCGACGGTACAGAGCCATTCGCGAGCGAAGGTCTTTGCTCAGAGAATTCTACTCAAACTCGGCGCTGCGATAAACGCGCGTGGCGCGCACACGGCAAAATCAGAACGTACACGTAGACTCTTTCAATTATCCTTAAGCCTCCGGCGAAGGTCTTTCTTCGATATGTAAAATGTACAGAGTGCGAGAGAACGCTCGACTCTGCTGGTGTTATCCTCTCAATTGAATCATCTTACGTCCGCGCGAAGGTACAGCAGCGTAAAAATAGAATATACCATTTCGCGAAAGACTAAAACTCCCTCATCGCGGAGAATAATTTCGTGTATTTTTCCGAATTACTATAGTCCTCCCAAAGTTTCTCAACAATCGACGAGCAAATCAGCACAATGATGTGGAATATGGAGAATTCGAAAAATTTATAAACTTCGACGCATTTTTTTTCAACCGTTCGATATTATTATTACCGAAAACTACGATTTTTGTCACTGCTGGAACGACCGCCTGCCGCAGATTCCCTAATGCAAATGTTGATGTTACTCTTTTAATTACACCGCAATTGTGGTTCGTCTGTTCTCGCATTCATCATTAATGATCGTGTATGAACGTTCATCGTGCGGGAGGATTTAGCACTGACCTAGGGAAGATGGCTCGAGGTCGTCGATGGCACATATTCCAAGTGCGACTATTTTAAGTTAAATGCCTCATAGTCTGTGGCTGATGATTTATACACGCAGCCTGTAACATTTTACATGGGTATTTGACACACACATTTCTGTGTGTGTGTGTGTGTGTGTGTGTATAATATATATGGATGAAAAATGTATATAAATATATATATATATATATTTTTTTTTTACAGACACATTTGTTGCTCGCGAACCATTGCAAACGACATAGGACACACATAGGCCATGCCAATTGCACGCATCCGCAAATTTGCCACCAACTGGCACGCTTATGCTATAGAGTTACGGTTGATGATTCGACGCGTACCTAACTAAACTTAAGCCACCTCTCCATCGTCCGTATAAATCTTCAAGACACGATATATACATCAGCAACGATCGGACAGATCTTTTGAAACTTTCGTCGAATGAAAAACACGAAAAATTCATCGAGCGTCGGAATTTTTGTTAATTAGTAAATAAATAGCGTTATGGACGTGGTTTTTTTTTAATACGATTATTTCAATCGCATGTTTTTCTCGAATTTGCAGACACAGCCTTGTTGATTGATGCTTCAGGCAGGTGTCCCGTCGAGGCGCGTTTCGAGGGAAGAAGAAATTTAAAATCCTAATTCTCGAGATAACGCGAGCTTGTTCGATAAGAGAGCTCGACGTGTTCGTCGTTTGTGCAAACGCCTATCGAGTTGTAAATACAGTCACTGTTCCACTTATCGCACGCATCCGATATGAGTTCCGCTAAATTATTTTTAGAATAGAACGATTGCAAGAAATACGTTGTATTTGACGACACAAACATCTGCAATAAAGTCATCTTCAAAAGCGCGTTTTTGTTTTTATTTTAAAATTCCATTTCTTCGAACGATCCAAATTCGTGCAGGAAACGAGTATTCAAGTATTTCCGGTGAGTAGAGACGTTAAAAAAAAGGAAAATGTCGGAAATATAATTAATATTAATATCTTGTTGACGTCTGGACCAAAACGGCAGCTTGGAACGTGTTTCTCGAGCTCGATGTTTGACAGAGCAGGTACAGTTATAATTCCATGAGAATATTGCAGGGACGACGATCGAAGGGAGGTGTCGAGATGTTTTTTTTTTTTTTTTCACGATCAAGAGAACCGCCGAGTGAGAAAATTGTGACGGAGAGCGCGCGAGAGCGAGATGAAAGTTATTTCTTTGAGATGCTCGTAAATAGCTCAGCGGTGATTGCCCTCGCAGAGTCTAGCGTATTTCCTACTTTGTACTTTGCTGGCTACTGAAAATCAGAAAGGCGTGCGATCGTTCCTGTGGAAATCGTCGTTCGATATCGAGTTGCGTCATTTGGCTCTTCGGCTTTTGTTTTTTTTTCCGCGCCTGTCCAATCTCGTCACTAATTATCCGCATCGTCGGCCACCCATATCGAGAGCTCCTGTCGGACTAATTAAAAAAAAATGCTTCATCCGTAGAAAAGAAAAGGTGGAGAAAAAAGCAAGGAGATTTCGTAACTTCTGTGCTATCTCGCGTACGCACGTCGGATTAGCGGTGAGTGTAAATCCGGAACTCGGTGAGCGGAGAGAGTTCGCTGGTCCGAGAGAATGAACAGGAGGGAAAGATCGCGATTTTATCATCCCAGCATCCAGCTCGTGAACCATACACATCCTAATTCGAGATATTCCGAGATCGTGCATGCTCCGAGCTATGAAACGAACGAAACGTCAGACTCGATGATAATTTCTGACGCGCTAATTGCCCATGACGCTCGAAACAAACCGCGCAAAGATTCGCCAATGTTTATCCCGTTGCGATTTCACCCTCGCTCGTGATTAAAAAATCGGAATAACGATTATCAGGCCTGGAAAACCTCGTAAAGATAAACGTCGATGAGATATCGTTGCGTTTCTTCAATTCTATCGAGATAACTTTTATGAATTCTGTAGGCAACTTTTTACGTAATTTATTCTTCCATCTACCGCATTGTTGCTCGTTGATGTTAAATGGACAGGGGAGATAAACATTTTTCAACCCGGAAGTTTCTTAACTGTTACCATCGTAACGTTTTGTCGTTGGGCCCGCGTGAAGGCATCTCCCGAGTAGTCTTGCATCTTAATTCCAAGTTATATGGTACTCCCATGGGCGAACGAGCCTTCCAACTTCACACGACAGCCTTCGAGAGCCCTTCGTCGTTACATCACGCGTGTCACTGCGACAAAAGACACTTTTGATGGTCGCATTTGCGCATTCCGTCCGTTCAAAGGTTTTCCACCGCCGAGGCTGTTCGTTGCATACAGAAGACGCTTCGTTTGAAACTGAAATCGCTGATCATGAAATCTTACAAGTTCTTTCATGAAACGTCATTATTCTGCATTTTTTAATTTAATAATCGCTGGTAATTAATGAAAAGAATCGTTAATCGAAGCTCGAAACATCGCTTCCTCTCAGTATTTATCGATCCACTCGAGTATTTCCGGACGTCTTTCGTCCGACTTTTTTCTCAAATTGAGGCACAAAATGTTGATCATCGCAATAAGCTACTCCTATTCGTGCGCTACCGTGTATTGTGTCTGTTTTTTTACCGATTTCCTGTCCGGATAGACGAACGGTCGTTTTTTTTTCTCGACGGAAGTTGTGTCGAGGCACACCGAGAATTCGAATGGTTATTTTTCGGGCACACCTCGATCCTGTTGTGTACGTGAAATAAAATGTTGGAACAAATCCCATAGAAATATTTATCTCGCTCAATGGCGTTATTCATGGGAAATGGGCCAACATATTCGGGGTGAACAAACAAACGTCATGCATTT
The DNA here is from genome assembly GCA_959613375.1 of Heteropelma amictum. Taxonomy (NCBI): domain Eukaryota; kingdom Metazoa; phylum Arthropoda; class Insecta; order Hymenoptera; family Ichneumonidae; genus Heteropelma; species Heteropelma amictum. Next base: position 13,167,135 of record OY390727.1, read on the forward strand.
CGAAGATGTACTTGTAAAATAAAGTTTCAACGTTTTCCCCACCGTCGATTTTTTTCTCTCTCACGATGAACACAAAATGGCCCAAGGTTCGTATCGTTGAGAAGCTGCCTCCTTTGCTCTCCCATCGACGTATAAAATAGACTCAATTAATCGCATCGACGAATCGACGACTGCTCAATTGATTTGTCATTTATTTCTCCACGACGAGAAACTCCAAACGATAACCCATTATTATCTGGGCACTGATTTTTTTGTAATCATTTTTTTTCACGACTTATCATCCCATGCTCGTGTGTTTTAATTGGAAAAAAATGCCATGATCGTTAATATTGTCTTGCGAAGATTTAAATGCTATTGAGAGCATCCCGCAAACGCAATTAAACATACCCAACGTCATATTCGTATGGATAATATAATAACGACGGTATAAATTTTCGCAAAACTCGTTTTACCGAGGAGAGTTCAACGTGCGATACGACGTTATAATGGATCATCGTGTATGCGTCGAGAGTTGAGTAACGTCTCGTCCTATCTTTGTCTTACTCGTTGGATATTTTATACGCACAATAGATATATTGTATACGTGTATGTATATTGATTTTCTTGCAGTGAACTCGTTATTTAACTTTGAGTGATGACGATGCGAATGCACTTTGACTTTCTGGGTCGAAAAATGCATCGTTTCAAACACACCCGTGTACACACACACATTACGTGCTGGCTGTTGACTTCGTTTACTTTCACGTTGTACGTCGGAGCGTAAATAATTAACAATTTTTCGGAAATATCACACGCGATTTATCGGAAAACGGAGCTAGCAAAGATACGAGTGAATTTGTTTATGTTTCGACATTTTTTTGGAAAAGTACAAGAGGAAAAATGTCGATCGTCGATGATTCGATTCGAAAAATCGTAAATAAAACGTTTGCTCGTCATAAAAATTTGGTGAACGAAAGTATTCAGCGTGAAGCGAAGAAATGTCGAAAAAAAAAATTGGTAAACTTTCATCGCATAAAAAGTCGGATTAAAAAAAGCTGCTTGTAATTATTTAACTGCTGCATCGAGGGTCTTCTCCGAAGGAACATTCGAGAAATGTGTACAGCATCCCGAATTCCTCGAAGGATCCCAAAGATCTCCTATGAATCGAATGGCTTTCCGAAGCCACAAAGGCGTCCAACTGGGAGGATAATCACATATGTATGAGGCATTCTATGCCGAATTGATCTTAACCTTACCGTTTTTTTTTTAAACTCTCCTCTCTCATTCTGTCATACAAATAATACTTTTTCCGTCACAATTTTTTTCTTCATCTCTAATTTATTCAACAGAGAGAGAGAGAGAGAGAGAGAGGAGGCAAGCGTGATCCCTTGCATCAAGGAAAAAAATGAATTATATTTTTTGTCAGCGTAGCTCCTGTTTATAAATAAACAAAAAAAAAGAATTGCATTATCCGCTGGATCGAAAAATCATTCTTGCATCATTGCTCCGATATTAAAAAATGAATATTAAAAAAAAAATGTATATCAAAAATATTGAAGGGGAAATACTCCAAAAAAATATTTATTTCTTTTTTTAAAACATCTCCCGAATAGAGAACATTTAAGGACGTTGCAAACTCGATTTACCTTTGTGTACAATATGATCGATCTTTTTTTCGCGGTATCCCTCCGGAGAGCTGATGGAATACCAGTATTCGGTCCAATTTGCAGAGACGAGGGATGCTGTCATTATTTCAGGATACAGCAATCATCCTGAGAAACGTCTAAAAAATCATCCCTCATCATTTCGGAGGCTGCGCTCGCTCACCAGAAAGATCAGAGATAAAAGTAGCTCCTTCCCTCTCCCTTCCCACACCCGTAACCTGTAACGTCTCGTTCCGCTACGACAAAAATTGCAAATGTCACTTTGGCAATGAATTTCCAAAAAAAAAAACACCCACAAACAAAAAAAACAAGCTGATCCTTCATTAGTCGTAATTATCATTAAAACGAATGATTCCATCGTCGATGATAGCAAGCAGAGACGTTATTCGCGATCGCGTTTTTTTCGCGTGCATCGCGCGGCCTCCTCCGCGGTTCTCCGGTAATCCGCGAGTCACTCCCTTCCTCTCGTATACATATCGAACGATACCGCGATTACGTGCACACCTATTGGAAGAAAGAAACAGAGAGAGAGAGAGAGAGAGAGAAAGAGTGAGGAAAGAGAAGGGATGGGAAGAAAAAAAGAGACAGGATGAGTCGCCGCGAGTGCCTGGGGCCTTTTGACCAACAGAATGAGAAAAAGTATGGGGATGGCAGGAGAGGAGGGAGGGGAGAGCAAAGAGTTTCGAAGTTCGAAGTTGGTTTGTAACGCTGTGTGGTGCTCATAAATGCCTTAACTGTTGGTAGCAGTTGCGATCGTCGTCGTAGTCGACGTCGTCGTCGTCTTCGTCGTCGTCGTCGTCGTATAATCGTGTCGTAGAATCGTCGGGAGTGTATGCGAGAGAGAGAGTGTGTGCAGTCGTGCCGAGCGGCACAGTCCTCACACGACCTCAGTCCGCGATAGATTGTATCGCGAGGAGAAGTTCGATTCGTGCGCTCCTGATCGATTTTTCATTGAATTTCCCCTTCGAATCGTTCCTCGCGTGTTTCGCCCGCGAGCACGTGCGTGTCCCGGCGTCTTCCGTTCTCCGCTGAAACCGGTGAAAAATCAGCTAGCCGAGGTTTTCGTTTTTTTCCTCTTTTTCTCTTTCTTTTTCATCTCATCAATTTTTCTCGCAGAGGCAAAAAGAAACGAAAGAGGTATATCTCAGTTTCGAGCGCGGATTTGCGGCGGGATTAACGCGACGGAAAGGATTATTCGTCGAGGGAACGCGCGCAGGAGGTAAGGCTTTCCTTTTTTTCACGTGACTTTGGAAAAAAAAAATGAAGAAGGGAAGATTCGGCTTTTTTTTTCTCTTCTTATCACCGCGCGAGTGTCCGTGACATCACGTGGCTTTGGTCCCCGTAATCAACAGGTGCAAAAGTGCTTTGTGTGTTTAACCTTTTTTTTCAGTTATCCTCCCTTATTTACACACTTTTTTTTTTTTATTTATGTGTTATTTCATGCTCAGGATAAACCGTATTCTACGTGTGGCTGCATAATTGATTACGCGCATTTCGGTGGTTCAATGCGTCATTAATCTGCGTTTTCGTACTCCGAAATTATTGGAGTATATTTTATACATGTTACGAGTGTGTATAATATAATGGTATACAGAATTCCCGTCATTTGCGAGTGTACACGGAGCTTTGAACGACGATTCTCCATACGTACTTATTTATATGTTTATACGTAAAATTGTGGATATCATTATATATGTCCCGTCACGCGACAACGTCTGTGGTGAACCTGGTGGACGGGCCAAGGGCTCGTCCGAGCCGTAGGATCTTCGAGACACTCGTGTAAGACGAGTACACACTCGTATGCATTATATTATAAATATACACATATATGCATCGTGTCTAGTGGTTTTTTTTGTTATACGGGAATAAAGATACTGCAAAACGTGTTTCAAAACTGCGAATCGTCCCCTCGACGATGTTTCATTGCCGCGGGCAATTTCACGCAGCGTTTAATCAACATCGTGTGTCGAAATTGTCGATGTACCAAAAAATAAAAAAAAAAGAAACTAAGAAACGCAAATAATCGACGCTGACGACTCATCTTTTCGACGACGTCATTATTTCAATAATTTTTTCGATATTTTCGATGCACGATGATTTTCAAAATTATCTAGAAATTCATAATATACACGAGCGGGATTATGTTTTTCGGACGGATTATTTTAATGCCGGTAATACAGTTATTTAACTCACAACGAAAAAGAGGAAGAAAGTAATGGCGATGAGATGGAGAATAAAACGTAATTTGCGAAATATATATCCCCCCCCCCCCTCCCACCCTTCCCTGTTTCCCCGACTCTCGCGGTATCATCTTTCGCGGGAATAAAGTCGCGCGCGGTCGATCCCCGAGATCCTCAGCATCTCCGCGTCTGTATGGACCGGTTCCTCGGTGCTGAGATCCGCGATCGATGTTTCCCATCATCGGGGACACAAAGCGCATTTGTAATCGAAAACAAGAACTTGCTTACTCACCATTTCACTGTCACGTCACTTGATGGAAGCATCGATGAGCGGAAGCCAGCGTTGGGCAGTGAAAAATGTATAAAACGAGGGAAAATGTCGTTCGTCTCGCGTGGCAACGTATAGTGTGTTTTTCCATTCATAAAGAGTAGGAGTGTGCGATGAATGAACGTGTCGCGAGGCAGGAAACTTTTCTCACAGTCTCGTCGCGGTCGTTTTCTCTCGATCTTTTTTTTTTTCTTCATCTCTCCTTCCCATCTTTGTTCATCTTTGTTTCTATTCATTTTTTTTCGATTCCCGCGATCCTGCATCTCTGACGTTTGATCGCCCAGCGCGTATTGGCAAATAAAAATAGCGAAAAATTACGCAAGACGCTTTTTCGCAATCGAGAATCGTTGCCGCATGAATCAAAGACTCGCTCGCACCTGCTGCAGCTTTCGAAGATTCTCCTCGCGTTACGAATCTGCCAGATGCTGTCGCACATGAGAATAAAACGAGGGTTCGTTGCTGCTTGAAAAAATAAATGCAATAAATGTTTTTTTCTGAAATTAGAGCACGCGAAAATTCTGGAATTGTATACATTTTTCAAAATCGCCGCAAAGTCACGTGGGAAATTCTATTGTAATTGTGAGAAATTTTTGCGATGATTCGGGGGTAGTTTTGAAAAATGTTCCTCCTCGATCGACCTACTTGCCTCTTAAAAAACGAGACTCGAAAATTTCATCATTTCACTCTTCGCTTTTCATTTCTCTTTCGTCACTCTCGAGCGATTAGTATGTGTTATCTAAATAATGCATATGCATATACCCGCGGACTATCATGGTACGTTGCACGCTGTGGAAACACTTGACAAAGTGCACGAGATACATAGCACCATAAACGTAACTCGGCCGAAAGGCGAATTATGCAACGGGCGTATAATTTCAACGAATTTGTACGAAAATACCATTCAAAAAGTAAAACATTATTCCAGCAACAATAAAATATGAACTGAGCATCGCTGATTTGCATAAATTTGACAAAAAAAAGCGCGGTACACTGCACCGATATTGAAAAGTCATAAAAAAATCGTTGAAAAGGAAAATTCCGAAAAATATTCCAAAAAACGTCGTTTTTTTCCAGAAATATCGATTCAAGGATAGGCAGAAAACGTGGATGAATTAATTCGATATAAAAATAAAAAAAGTTCTCACGAATAAAAAAAATGGAGGGAAAATAATCAAAACTGCAGTTTAAAACATTTTTTTCTGCTTCTTACGTGCGTCCTTGGAAATCGCGAAACTCTCCCTCGATCTTCGCACGTAACATTAACAAAGCTATCGTTTCTTACGTGTGATAAATTCGTGCACGTTTGTACACATATATGCCCGTTTCGTGACGCAATTTCACGCAGATGGAAGAGGAAAAGAGAGAGGGAAAATAATCTCCGAGCAACTTTGTTCTTGCTCCTGCGAAAAGAGTAAGAAAGAAGCGGCGATAAGTTGAAAGGCACGAATCACACATTCGTCATTCATAATACATCGCTCTCCCGCCTTAATCTCATATCGCCTTCCTTTTCTCTTTTTATTTTTCGTCTTTCCTAATGGAGCACGGAGAGTGTATTTTTTTTCCGTCGGTTTATCATCATCGCCAATGCGCAAAAATAAATAAGACGATATATCGTGGAGTAATTGCTCGAACGGACGATATTCCGCTTTGGAGTAAAAAATAAAGCATAAATCGAAGAAAATCCAATTAAATTCATATAAAACATGTGTGAAAATATATTCTTTAATGGGAGATGTGAAAACTGTCATTTTTTGATAAAAAATAGGCAAATTTTTTGAATTCTCCCCTGTCTCTGATCGCAGATCGATAATCCGATTGATAATGCGTTGAGTGGCTTTCGGATGATGCTGCCAAGTGCTTTGAACGTTGATTATCGATGCGGTTACTGAATTGAAAAAATGTTTTTCTCGTGATAAAATTCCCCTTCGTTGTAACGAAGTTCATGCTGCGATAACGTATAAATAATCAAAAAAGTTTCATATTGAAAATTAAAAAAAGAATGACATTTATATATAATTGCGAGCACCATGAGGTGTGGTACGATCGATGAAACATCGTGAGATCACGTGTTTTTTATCTGTACATTCATGTTGCACGTAAAATTCGTATAAGATACATATCTGTATACAGAGTTTCGATAAGAACTCGCGAGGCAGGATAACTAATAACACGCGTCGTCGAGGCAAAAATTCATGAATTTTGTATAAAGAGCACTGGCTCTGAAAAAGAACGAACAAATTTTTATTTTATTTTTTGTTTCGATTTTTTCATCACACTGATACATATACATCGACGTAATATGTATATACGTGTCCAGCGAATAATGGAATTTGATCCTTCGATCATGACACCTGCTGACGTCGACGCTGAATTTCTTTTCAACGAAAGTTTCACGAAAAAATTTGCAGAGCCAAGTCTTTACGAATAAATACGAAACATCGCGTGATGCACTTTCTTTTTTCCTCTTTTTTTCGCCTCGAAAGTGAAAAATGTGGAAATCGTTTTGAAAAATATGAGAAAAATGTCAATAAAGTTTTTCGACCTCGTTTCTCTCGTTTCTGCTGGAGGATGATCAATCGGTTTTTCCAATCGCGATTTTATTGTCGATTTCACGGCTCGATAAGTGAGTAAAAAATTCCTGCACTCTGAGGTATTCATTCTTATCGCGAAATTCAATTTTTATTTTTCCTTTAAGTGAAGCAAAATCGGCATAATAAGGAGATAAAGGCGAGATCTCCGTTGAATCTCGTCACGTAGTAATAATCAGCGCGGAGATCATTCGCGCGGACTGATGAAAGGCTCAAACACCAAAAGTGAACCTTGATCCGAGATGGGAGATTCATCGCGAGTCATCGGTATATCAATATTTGTTTTTTGTTTCTTTTTTTTTGCTCCCACTGTATACTCGTGTACGCAATTTTTTTCTCTCGGTCTGCTTGTACTTTTGCGTCATCAGCAAACGTCAAAAGTTGTGAAAAAATAGGAATACGTATACCTATGTTTATCGTGTGTGCAAAGCCTTCGGTACACAACGTGCTTTTTTTTCTTTCGTTTTTCCTTTTTTTTTCAACTTTTTAAGATCATCCGGTACATACAAAACCAGTCTAATGCGGCGCGCATCGATGATCGATGACGTATGCACAAGGTCTCTGTCGAGTCTCACGAACGACATGACGTAAAAGTCCATTAAAACATTTCCCAAACAATTGAAATTGAGAATAACATTTTTTCCTCTTAATTTGCTCGAAAGATTGTTGACCGAGGCAACACGAAATCCATCTTTTGAAAAAGAAAAAACAGATAAAATTATGGTGTTTAAAAGGCCGAATGTCTTGAAAGGGAAAAATAGATATTTATGTCAAATATTTGTCATGTTTTTCCTTATGGCTTTTTCTCTCCTCTCTCTTTCATTCTTTCTCTTTGTACTTTTGATTGATATATTATTATATCTTGAACGGTTATGTCATACGATGGCACATTGAAGCAATGTAAAAAAAGAGGAGTTAAGGAGGCAGGAGAAAAAGTGGGAAGAAACTACCAGAAGACCTTGAACCACGGTTCACAGACCTCGATCGACGTGCATGGCTGTCCCTCTGACGAGAAATCACGAATAGTCTCTCGTCTAGCTCGTTCACGAATTGTCCGTCGAATCAGTCGAATTCATTAAACTCCAAACTACATGTGTGTCAATTGACGCGGACTTGTATGGATAAAACATTCGCGGCAACATTAAATATCGCAATAAATAAGCGAAAATATGCGGATTTCAATCACTGCATGTTTCTTATATATTATAATGATTTTTGATAATTCTCGATGAATTCAAAATTTTCAAAAATGATTTATACTGCGAAAAACTATTTTTCCTATTACGGAAATCACCGATGTTTCATCGAAAACTCGGTATCTCAGGCAGAAGACCTCAAAAAACTATTTCGAATTGAGTAACAAGTGTTTTTTGCGTTTTCTTACTGAAATTTCGAGTTTTCGGGAAAAATTCGGTGTGTTTCGTAATCAGCGGAAAATTTCCGATCGGATAAGCTATTGAAACATTGAGAATTGAAAAAAAAAAATGTTGACCCATTTTTGGCCACTTTTCCAGAATCGTCGAAAAGTCGATATTTCAAATGATCATAACTTCCTCCCTAATGGAGCTACATTGATTTTTTGGGGGTGTTTTGAAAACCCCTCGAGTAGACTTAAACAATGGTGAAAGTAAAATGTCGATAGCTCAATTGCTTCACCCTCAAAATCGATGTTGAAAATCAGCGAAAAAAACGCAAAGGGGTATGTATGGGAAAATTGGCGAAAATCGATGGTCAGCCTTTAAAAATCTGCCAAAAATCGAAAAATCAAGATATCAACATGAACCAAACGGCATTTCGAAGCTTCAAGAATTGCCCAGAGAATAAGCACAAGTTGGAGTGTCTACCTCCATCAGAAAAAAAATGGCAGGGACATCAGTGAAGTAAACCAATTCGGCGAAAAATGGCGATAAATTTTGGATCTTTAAAATTCAATCCAACAGTCTATATCGATGTATATTTACCCTCTGATTACGAAACACACCGATATTTCATCGGAAACGCGATAATGCAATGTGAAATTCCAAAAAAACCAATCTAATCAAACAGTCACTATTAATTTAAATTTTCTCTTCGAAATTTTCGATCCGACAGGCTCTTGAGATATCGTAAATTGGAAGAGAAAAAAAATGCACAATTTCCCGCGACTTTCCCAGCATCTTGAAAAAGTCCGCTGCTCAATCAAACTCATTTTCTTCCGCGATACGGTATTATTGACCCAGAAAAGAGACTGATGGCGAATAACAGCAATCGCTCTCGACAGATTAATTTCGCAATCGATTTTGACGGATTAAATTACATTTACACTTGCAATTGAGACAAATTAGTATATACGCATCCTTGGTATTTGCTGAAAATGAAGAATCAATTGATGATTAAATATTCACGTATCGCAATACGTAAATAGACGTGTCCTCTGATATTTCTTGGCGAAAACCCTCGCGAATGACAAACGATCTAGAAGCATTATTTATCATATGTACAAATGTACATGTCTCGATGTATATCATTATTATTATAGCACGTCTCTTGGTACTCAAGGGTAATATTCACCGTAACATGTAATCATAACCCGAGTATGTACTGTCACATTATCGTAAACAGGCTCGCGGAGTTCACCGAGATGAGTCTCGTAATTACCGATGTAACACACGAGACTGAGAGATCAGCGCTGAATACGCGAGAGAGACGTCAGTTTTGCACTATCGGAATTAGCAATGCTGATTGCCCTGCGGCAGATGCCCTTTAACCTCGGACTGCTTATTTCATCTCGGCGTCGCATACACCGGCGTTTTGCACGCAGCTTAAATAACCAACGCGTTGAAACTAACGTGATAATAACATCGTTCTCAATCTCCTCTGCAAATAACATCGAAACGAATCAACATTTCTTTAAGATTCTTTTTCATTCAATTATTATTCGGCCTTCGGTTTTTTGGAGCATGTTATTTTCCTTCCTTCGCCATTTATTTTCTTTTTTCCTGTTTATCGGTCCAATTTATTATTTTTCTCTTCGGAGGCCTCATCTTCAAGCGAGAGAGAAAGACGACGGAATTAACAAACAAGGCTAAACAAACTTTTTTATTTATTCTGCCTCGCTATACGTGTATGGCTGTACCGCTCATCCCTTTTTGTCTACGCATTTAATCTGACGAGCACCAATCTGTCTCTCAGCGTGTAACAATTACGAGAACTGCATGGGTTCGATCATGTTAATGACAACGTAGGAGACTCCTGTGCATGCGCTTGTCGGTTTATTCTTGACAGCACGATCGGTGTACCATTCGAGTGAAATATCGTAACGCGTAACGATTGTCCTCAACGTTTTCGTCGTTTAAACACATTTGCTTTCTTGTTTGCAGATTTTTCTTGCCGAAAAAAACTGCGAATAGCTTCGATGAAAAAAGTAAAAACGTCACATTATTTTTTTTTATTCTCGCGAATGAACAAACAAGGCTGGCACGTACGCCACGCACGTTGGCCAATTTTTCATCTCATATTCCGGTTGCTCAGTTTTAATGGCATTTCGCGTACGAAAAAGAAAGTACATGGCGGGTTTGTACAGTGAGTCATGAATTTATTCGCCAAACTGTATACGCTGTAACGTTACGCTGATAAAATCGGGAAATTATTTTTTATATATCCGTCATTGAAATTCACGTGTTGCGCAAAAAAATTAATGAATTTTTTTCGCAAAATTGCGCTTGTAAAAAAAGCAGCAAATTATCCGCCGATCTTTCAGCACGCGGGGACTCGGACATTTATTTTGAATTGATTATTTATTCCTCAGCCGGAGCAGCTGTGCGACACCGCGAACGTTTTAATCCCTTTTTTTTTCATAATTGTCGACACATGTTCAATTTGGTCAATCCTGCTGCTTTCTCCATCCGTCTTGTCTATTTACCGAAAATTTACCGACGATCAAGGGCGTTTTTCAAATCGACACGAAAATTGCGGCTGTTTTTGCGATTTTTTTGGGTCAACCGAAAGAGGAATCCGAGTTGAATTTCCAGAGTGACTCGGACGTGTCTTGGAGAATAGGAATAAATATATTGACGGAGAAAACCTTTTTTCAAACGACAAAAATATTTGAGAATTCGTCGACTCTCGTGCTGAATCGGACGATGTGTCGTCGTGAATAAAATTGATTATCGCGTTTTATCGTCGACGAGACGACGATGCGCTGGCATTTGTTAATTTTTCACGGGCCTTGGAGAACCGTCGTCCAAAAATATCTGACATTGCCCGAGATCGATAGATTCTCGAGTACATACACATATACACGTATACATACATAGAAATACATGCAAAGGTCCGTTCTCGGATAGGCGATATATTGTTGAGTTAAAACGTGGAGCATCACATCGATCGCCTCGGTATTGTGCGGACAATAGTCCGCACTGGGTCACGAGGCAGTGGCACATGCAGCTGTGTCACCGTATCTTTTGTCTCGAAAAATTTCTATGAGAAAAAAAAGACGAGAAAAAAGCTAAAGAAGCTGAAAGAATTCAGACTACCGTGCACATTCGTATCAGCGTGGAAAAAACGAGCGTGAGATGTGTATTCAACGATTGTCTTCTATTTTTGTCTCTCCCAACATTTTCGAGAAAATAAAAATAAAAAGTGACGTTTTACATTTGTACGATGATAAAGCCATGAAAAACAGCACGAAAAACGATGTTTGGAGCAAAAATTGGTGAAATTTAAGCTCGTGCAATTGCGCGCAGTGCATACTTCGCTTAACGAGACATTTGACGGACAGAGTCATTTGTAACACTGTTGTTAACGTCTTTTGTCGATCGTGTCACGTGTAGAATTACCTCCGGATCGTAACCACGATCTGTCAATGCCCGAGAGCTCGCGCGTCCCTCCCGCGTATTTTTCTACATGCACATGCACATTTATACGAACCGCATGCGCACGTTACGGATTGCTAATCGTTTCGCACGACCGCCTTGTTATCGATATCTCTCGAGAAACTCGGAGTCACCCACCTTTGGTGTCATCGTGCGCAGAAATTTTTGATTTTTCACGATTTTTTTTCTCAATCAACCCTCACAGCTGATCGTCAAAATCATCTCCCTTCCAACGATCGTTCGCCGCGATTTTATCACGAAAAAAAAACTAAAAAACAGAGATATCCATTTTTCAGGAATAACAGACATAATTCAGAATTTTTTTCAATCGATTCACTATAATTACGATAAAACTATAATTGCTAATAAAAAAGATAGACGTAAGCGACTACTTTTAAGTACCATCGGTCACTTTATCGGTATTTTCGATTATTGATGATGGTTTCTTCGTGATGATACGATTAATTTTTTGTTTTAATTAGCGTAACGATAACTCTGGCAACTTTTATTAATTTTTTTCCATTTCATTGCTCCCGAGGCCGAATTTCACCTGATCCGCTCGGTTAAAACCGTGTCGGTCAGTATAAAAGGCATCACCGTGATCTAGTGGAATGACCAGGCGAGTTTTATTCTTTGCGCAATAATGCGAGACCGGCCTAACTCGAACGTATCTCTCGACAGACGAGAATCGTTCCCATCTTGTGGGTATATATATGTATATATGTGTATATATGTGTGTATATGGATTTCAATTGGCTACGAAAACGAGGAACCTTTCAAGAGGATTCTGTCGACTTTCGTGAAATGTATTATATTTGTACATACAGCTATATACATGATTTTGTGTATGTATACTATCCTATACATGATATATTCGTAGAATTCAACGAGCAAAGTCTGAAGTGTTCGAAATAGCTCGAGGGTAAATCCGCGGTTTCTTTGCTCAGCCTATCGATGACGCGAGTTTCCTCCTGTAACGACTACGAATTTGTGTCTTGAACCTTTATGACGAACGCGACAATTGCGATACACATTTAATCAAAAAAAATATTGGATCAATTTCTTCAAAAAAAAAACTCCTCGATATTAATTCTTTCAAAGGTCATCTGCAAATTTGAAAGTGTCAAATTTTTTTTCCAGCATCTCACTCGAAGATCTAAAAATTGCTCTCAAAGTTTTGAGGATGAAAGTAAAAATGTCTGTGGGGACGAAAAAAATACTCCGTTTTTGTGGAAAAATATTTCTCGAGATTCTCCAGTCGAGTAGAAAAGTTGCACGAAAAAGATCCATATGTTCTTTTATTCGATCGTGAAAATTCACACGTGTGTCGTGACTCATCTCGATCGCTCTCGATTTCCTCTCTCGTGTTTTTCGTCGATCCCCTATCGGTTACGAGAACTCGCAATCATTTTTTTTTTACGAATTTTTTTCGTCCACTGTTTCTCGAGAAAGAGTTTCGACGTTCGAGGAGACTCTCGAGCTCGCAGTTGCGACGATAATCTGGACCATAAGGTCGTGATCCTCAAAGTACAGAGGCGTTGGTATAAATACCGTTACGCAGCAATGGAATTACGCGTGTATACACACGTTGCTCAGCGCGTGTCTCGGTGTGCAACGAGATTGCCGGAAATGCAAGAGCAAAAAAACATCTCGAGTTCTCGATACCATAGGTGGTATACTCTTTCGAGACAGAGAGAGGGATCTACGTCTTTTGCGAACGAACTGCGAGCCAAGGTGGAAGATCTCTCGGAAACGAGAAAATGAGGATCGAAGTAATCGATACCAGTACCACAAACGCGAACATTTAACGAACGACACAGCACGCGAACGGAACGAACGCATCTCGCGATTAATTTCATCGTTAATTCGATGAGCAATAAAAAAAATCATTTTCTCCTCTCTCGAGACATCAAAAATCATTCGCCTGCATCTCGTTGGTCCATCAAGATGTACGCCGTACTTTATCGCAGCGTCGATTAACGTTAAATTGCACTTTGGTGAAATATTCATGGCATGGAAATATACCTGCGGATTGAATGGGCTCTGAGGAATTTCGTAATTTCCTCTTTTGATGGATTTAACGAGAGAGACAGAGGAGTCGTAAAATAAATAACACGACTCTGCATCACCGGCAATTTGTTACAGAAGCGTCTGTTTTTCTAATCTCGTTTTATCGAGATGAACATCATCAGCGAGCAAAAATGCTTTTTATCTTTCCTCGCGAATGGAATTCCTCGTTAATGCCATTAAACATTGGGCTCTTCTTTCTGATATGTTGCAGATGCTCTCGGAGTTGAGGTGCTGCTAGCTACTCCGGCCTTGTCTCAATAAACAAAACGTGAGTCAAAATTTATACGATTTACGCACGATATGGACTCGCTCAGAGAAGCGAATACGTTTTTTTTTTGAGAAAACGCTCGAATAACAAACGCCTTTTATACCGTTGAACGAAAAAACTTTGAAAGATCGAGGAGAATCATGAGTTCGAAAAAAAAAATCGTTAAATTCCGCTAGCTCGATCAATCAATCGGGGAAACCCACGAGTCGATAAAAATTAATTTTAATTCTTTTTTTTTTGCCCACCAACGAGAACGAGAGTCGGGAATATCTCGGACGGGCGGTAAATCGTTTGAAAGTGAAATCAAATGGGATATTATACAGTGTCGACGAACTCGGGAGCGGAAAAAAAAATAAATCAAATTATAATCACACGACCGATAAAATACGTGTGCATTTATTACAGCGTGTGAGCACTCGATAAAATAAATTTGAGCGTAAGCTACAGCGGAGAATTATTCATTTCGCCAACGATCATGCGTTATAATTCCGCTTTATTGGAAATTCAATTTTCGACGCTTGTGCGCGGCTGAAAAAGTCAGTCGTAAAGAAGGAACGACACGCGCTCGGGAAAGCTTTGAAAGTTAAATGAGTTAAATCTCGATCTCATTTCGCGGTAAATAATCCTCCAATTATTTAACACTCGGATACGAATGATTTTTTAAATCGTCGATCAACCTCGTCTCACCAGTTGAGTATCTTTTTTATTTACACGTCTTTTTACGTTCCAGTGATGGTTATAATAAATTGAAACAAAAAGGATATTAGAAACATCATTTTGCGCGTTTTTAAATCGTGTGGGTTACGTTCTTTTATTTTCTTGCATTATTGTTATACATGCAAACATAAATAATAGTGCGGCTACATACGTATATTCAACTTAATCGGAATAAAAACCAGTTTCACGTGCACACGCGTAAAACCGTGCGGCGTGTACCCTCGCGATATGCGTAATCGGATATTCCGACATAACGGACGATCTCTTTCCCTCTCTCTTGCCGATTTTTTTTTTTTCATATCCGCGGCTTTCTCGTCTCGTCTTTGTAACAGTAACGTGAAAGAGTGTCTCGCTCCGTCGGTGAATGTAATGAGAAATTTGGGAAAAAACGTGACTGGGAAAAAAAAAAAGGACGACGATAAAATAATCCGTTCTTGAAGGATCATGAAAGAGACGGAGAGAGAGAGAGAGAGAGAGAGAGAGAGAGAGAGAGAGAGAGAAAGAAAGTTAGAGTCATTCTTTTTTAATAACAGGGGCAAGGGGGACAAAAAATGAGCTCGAGGACGACGAGAAATTAACATTGTACAAAATTTGAATCGAAGGATGTGGTCAGGTATATTTCAGCGTCTTGACTCGAAGACGATGAATCCATATTTTTTCGGCTCTTCGAGATTATCTTGTATCATTATATCAAAAGCATCTCTCGTTTAATCGCGTCAAGGATGTTCCGGAGATGCAGAACATTTGGCAAGAAAAAGCCAAAGAAACCGCTTTTCGGTCAATTTTGATATACGAAGAACGTTACGTAAAGTAAATCGCGATACGCTGTGAAAGGAAAAAAAATCGATCCTCGCTGTTCTATTCATGAAATTCTCCTGTTTGAATAAATCACGAGAACGAATTCGGACGTGGACGTACACGGGAAATTTATACGAGAATCGAGCGAAGAATTGACGTAGATTTTCACCGAAGAGTATTAACAAATGTATACACGAACGAAAATACATCGATCATTGCTGATAAAATCTGATACTCTCAAATGGATTTAAAAGTCAATAAGCGACTCATGAATAATTTCGATGGATAGAATTACCACGCGCTCCACGATCATAATTATTCCCATCTTTTTTTTTCTTCTCTTTTTGTTGAAACAACAGGATCAACCGGGACGAAAATGCGAGACGCAAAGCTGTTTTTCTGCCTCGCGAGCATCCTCCTGCTCTCGACAAAGTCCTGTGATGGCTTGTGCAAATTGGAGAACAGCACGATGGCCCGCTGTCACGATCTCGAGGACGCCAAGTACATCGACACCTACGACCTTGAGATTCTCAAGACTTCCGTCAACGAGGATCATCTCCGCGGTGAGATGTTTCACAATCTCTCCAGCCTCCGAAAACTGGACCTTTCCTACGGTGAAATCTTGGAAATAGACGCGCGAGCTTTCGCGGATCTGCTAGATCTGCAGAGCATCGATCTGTCCCACAACAGAATAAACAGCGTGCCGCCGACGCTTTTCGACGATTTGAAAAAATTACGAAATCTCAATCTCCGACGAAACGCTCTCGTTGAAATTCCGGATGCTGTGCTGAACGTCAAGAATTTGAAGACCCTCGATTTAACCGGTAATCCACTGAACTGCAATTGCGCGACGCTCAAAGCTCGCGATGCTCTGCTGGAACGACGAGTTCATCTGTCGAGTCGAATATTGTGCTCCAGTCCGGCGAATCTCAAGCGAAAATCTCTCTTGAAACCGGACGCTCAGGTTATTTGCATGTTCGAAGAGCAGGATAAAGAGATGCAAATGGACCAGCCTGAGATCGATGGTTCTGGAGATGGCAGCACCGAAGTTCATCTTGAGCAACCGAAACACGGTGAATTCAGCGCGGAGGAGGAGATCATCACCGAAATGTCGGTTGCTCCGATGAACGAGGAAATTGAGACACCGGCTCCGACGAAATCCGCGGAATTCGACGAAGCCCCGTTGTCCGAATCGAGTGAAAACGGGACAGTTGCGATGGACGAGTCGACGACGAGTCCTTCCGGAACATCGACGAGCAGCGATGAGGTATCCTTCTCCGAGGAGAAGCTCTCTTCGGCTTCAACGACCGCGAGTATCGCGTTGACGGAAAAGATCGTCGAGGCATCCCTGGCAAACGACACCGAGAGCCCGCCCCAAGAATCCAGTGAAAATAAAGAAGTTACTCATCCGGTGGAAGGTTCCGGGACGGAGGACGAACCGTCGGAAGGTTCCGGTATCGAAGGTTCCGGAGCTGGGGTTCCTTCGATAAGTTGGGACGTGCCCGATGACGACGCGACGCAGGAAACAAGCAGCCCGGAACCAGCAAAGACGACCGATGCGGGCTTGCTGGACATGATCTGGGGTGTATTGTGGAGTACCTCGGCGTCTCCCGAGGAGGATACGAAGAAGGAATTGCGTCCCGAGGACGAGGAATTCATAAACGTCACGTCCGAGCCGACAACGAGTCTAACGGAGAAAACGACCGTCCGCGAGGAGGTAATCGTTCCCTCGGTGATTACCGACAGCGAAGGAACGCCGGTGAAGAGCGACGGCGATACTCGCGAGAGCGCTGTCGAGGTAGGCCATATTCTCGACGAATCGAAATCGGGAAAAGTGAAGGCCGACGATTTAACGAAGGTCGAAGCGTCCGACGCTTCGGCAACGCGACAGCCAAAGAAGGGCATGGGCTCGTACGTCGTTCTCGCTGCTCTGCTGGCTATACTCGCTATTCTCATTGGCTTTGCCGCTTACAAGGGTGATTTCTGTCGCAAGAGGAGAAAACGAGAGGACCCTGAACGTGGCACCGAGCTCAAAGACATGACAAAGTCGCTGCTCGATTCGAGCAATACCAATCAAGCCAAGATATCGCCAAACGGCAATTTGGAGAACGTACCGTTGGTCACCGAATCAACCCAGGACGATTCCAAGATTCGGGACGACAGGCACGAGCCGATCAAGGAATCGCCCGAGGAATTGACCTCGAGATACTCCGGGATGGCTCCGGACGTTATCGATCCGATAAAACCACCGAGGAAGTCGTATACCTCGCAGGACGAGCCCGAAGGAGTCATGAAGAACGGCCGAAGTCATCAGGACTTGGTGAAATCTTCCATACCCACGCCGGAAATCAACGAACCTGTTCAGCTGCGAAAGTACGGCCAAGGTGAGCCTGCGATCAATGGAAAGAATCCTCGCGATTCCGTCTCGTCTCTCGGTACAGAATCGCGTGATTCACCGTCGGTAAAAGTGAGTCCGCGCGTTTCATCACCGACAAACGGTTCCCTCGGGACCACGCAGCCTCTCGCGAGACCACCCCTCAGTCCAGGGGCTCAGAGGGTCAAGATAACGCTGCAGGAGAACCCCGATAGTGTTCCGCGAACTCCGATACTTATAACGCGAACTAAAGCGGGCGAGAATCTAGTCAAGACGCCGTGAATGATCGATTAGGTTCGTGGTCGAGCCACACTTGTTGGTTTTGCGAAATTCAATGAAACAAAAACGAGAGCATGTACATATACATACACACTACATGTAACACGAATGTATGTACGTACAGACTGTTTTATCGACGAGCTCAGAGGATCTAATGACTCTACTTGCATGCATTTGTCGAACCATTGGTCTTCCGGGCTCGGCATCTCGTCATTGCCGAGGCCACCCACCGAGTTTTCCCTCCTACGATCCGATCGTTTGGGTGCAACAGTGTGAAACTCGTACAGGTGCGAAAAACAGACAATGTTCCTAAAAAAAAGACGTAATTATCGGGAACGTGACGAAAAAGAAAAACCTCGACGCGCAATGATCCTTTTTGTACGATGTAAAACAACGAAAGTCGTCGTTGATCGCGCCATCGATTTTAGAATAAGGCCGTTTCCGCGTGAGCAGTGAGACGCAAAAATTCGTGCAAGAGTGGCAAGATTATTCGTTATTCCTACTGTGGTGTTTCGTCGACGAGCGAGAATGAACTTTCACGAGTGTCGATCCATTTTGTTCACAACGCGAATTTCCCTAAATCATGTTACGCAATAGCATGTATCAAATATATATATATATCGAATTATACATAATTTTTATGTACATCTATATGTATATCAAAGATGAGAGAGCGCTGCTGAGCAACGATGGCTCAAGATATTTCAAACGCTTTAAAAACATATGCAAAAAATTCGACAGTGCAGATTTCAAGCCAGAAAAGAAGAACGTCGAAAATGATATTTCTTCTCGCTTTCGACGATAATTTTTGGAAACTCGGCGAGCCTCGTTGTCACCTGGCATTTTTGGGAAGAACATACGATTGATCGAAAGTTCCCCGAGATTTTCTCGGGTGCATGTTCATTTTTAAAGAAAAAGAAAAATGTAAACCTGGAGAGCTTTCGAATTTTCTGCGGAAAAATTGTCGAATTAATAATCATTTTTCAAAAAAATCCTACGAAAATTTTATAATTGGAGAAACTTGGGTTTCGTTCCGAAAAATACGCGCGAACGCTGCTAAATCGAGTCCACGTGCGTTGATGGTTTTTTTTTTTAGCATCTTCAACATTTATACGAATCAGGCCTCTGTCGCTCGTCGCGAGCTGCATTTGTATTAGCAAACACATTCCCCGATTTCAGTGCAGCTCCGTCGTACGATCGTCAATTACCGAGTTGATACTTTC